>CAUYLG010025099.1:0-53222 GCA_963573385.1 Cacajao melanocephalus | reverse complement strand
CACTGGTTTCTTCCCATTTTTGTGGATTTATCCACCTGTCGTCTTTGTAATTGCTGACTTTCAGATTGGGTCTGAGTGAACGTCCGGCTTGTTGGTGATGAAGTTTTTTCTGTTTCTTAGTTTTCCTTCGGCAGACGCCCTTTCCCCACAGAGCTTGGTCTTCCCGGGTTCAGCTGTGCTTACTGTGAAACTCTCAGTCCTCAGCGTTTACAATTGCTATTCTCCTTGTGCGGATGGGCACCCAGTCGCGTATACTCCGCACTGAGAAGCGCTGTGCCACGCCGGGGCGCCAGCAAAACAGCTGTGCCAGCCAAAAGAGTTGTGCTGGCGACATGTGTGGCTCCTCCGCCGGGAATCTCCCAGTTTGTGGGCCACAGAAATTCGTCTAAAATTGCGGCGTCCACTTGCTGTCTGTGCTTTCACTGGGAGCTACAATCCTGAGCTGTTGTTAATCGGCCATCTTGTATCTCTCCGCCTATTGGGGAGATTTTTCCTTCTTTCTTGCCTATTAAACTTTCTGCTCTTTGAAACAACAACAAAAAAAAAAAAAGAAAGAAAGAAAGAAAAGAAAAAAAGCATCTCTGAGCCCTGAAAGTGAATTTATGTCAGCATAAGTGTATTGAGGGCCTACTCTGTGCTGAAACTGCAGATATAGAGACTACAGGAACACTGTCCCAGCAGTAACGTGCTTTTCTCACCCAGTTCACAATGCCAGCCAGTCCAGTGGTCTCTACACCAGATTATCTGTGACATCACCCCAGCGTATCTTCAATGCTTTCTTGTAAATAACTTCAAATGGCTTATTGTCTTATAGGTATGCCATTCTTCTTTTTTGTTGTTGTTTTTTTGCCATTCTTCTTTACCCATCATAAATTTAACTTTGTTTTCAGTAAATGATACACCCAGATAGATTTCTAATATATAGTTAATTTTTACTTTGTAGTTTCTTACTACATATTACATTTTTCATTTTCAAAATATTTATCATTCAGTAACTGTAAACCAAGAATGTTTCTATCCTCTGGAATACATAGATGAACAAGGTTTTAAAAGTTCTTTTTATTTATTTATTTATTTATTTATTTATTTATTTTTGAGACAGGGTATCACTCTGTCATCCAGACTGGAGTGCAATGCTGTGATCATGGCTCATTGGTACCTTGATCTTCCGGGCTTAAGTGATCTTCCTACCTCAGCTTCCTGAGTAGCTGGGGCTACAGGTGTGTGCCACCTCACGCAGCTAATTTTTTTTTTAATTTAGATTTCGTAGAGATGGGGTCTCACTATGTTGCCCAGGCAAGTCTTTAACTCTTCCTTCTATAAATAGAGCTTACAGTTACATTATCATGAGGGGGCAGGCCAAAAACAAACATAAATGGTTTCAATTAGCATGTATACTACAATAATGTTATGAAACAAACAACTCTAAATCTCTGAATTGCAAGACCAAACATTCATCTCAATAACAGTTCTGTGGGTCAGCTAAAAGGGGACTGACCCTAGCAGGGTCTCCTTATTTTGGCTGTAAACCCTCAGTTGGGATCAGATCTGCTCCTCTTGTTTCTTCAGTCTCCCTGGACCAGCTATCTGGAGCATGGTCTTCTTGTGGGGAACTGCAGGAGTGCAAGAGAACAAGCCAGATCATGACAAGTCTAAATCTCTGCTTCTGTCACATTTACTAACATTTCATTAACTCGGACAATTCACATGCCAAGCCCAACATGAATGGATCAAGGGAGGATTTTTCACTCATAGTGGAAAAAACTGCAAGTTACGTAGGAAAAAGTGTAAATGTATAATTTTATATAGGAAGAGAATGAAGATTGAAAGTATTAATAACTCAATCTATCAGTTACAGTTGGCTCTCTTGTTCACAATTCATGTTCCTTCTGCATCTGAGACAAAGACAGTGCCATTTCAAGAAACCCACAAAGCACCGAGTTTAAAGTCCAGGATCTCGTGATCCGTGTCAGGTCTGGATGGAACTTCTCTTGATCTGGACCTCTATGAACTGGAAAGATATGTTATCTGCCCCTACATATCTAACGTCCGATGCTGGAATAGAAACAGAACAAACAAACAGCTGCATTCAGGAAGGAGACAATTGAGAGAAACACAGAAGTCACTGGTATATAGACATTTTGAAACTCTGCTGAGCAAATTTTGCCAGGGTCTCCTACAAAGATGTTGGTATATATTTTGATTAAGCCCTGGTTCTGTACCTGGGAGTTTATCCTCAGTCTACTGCTGTACATGAGTCTTTGTTCTTGTCTTAGAACTCGTTTCTTTTTCATCTTTGGCTTTCTGATGAGTAGAGGAGAATATGCCCTCTTGGTAGCTGAGCAGATTTCTCAGCCTGCTTCCTGTCTGTAAAATTTTGGGGTCTCAGAGATTCTTATATATTTCAAATAGACATATTTTTTAAAAATCCAGGCTGGTGGTAATCTTGCCAATACAGCTTTCTCAAAAACTTTATGAGGTGTCTATTTTGCTTCCAGTCAACTACAATATGCCAAATGCCTTAACCTTAATTCTTTTAGGGACAGGTTCCTCTCTAGATAGAAGTAAGTAATTTGCATGTATTAGGCATCTGTGAGATGCAACCTCAGTCTCTTAATCTTTTCAGGAATCTTACCATTGGATGTGAAAACTATCTTCTTGATTTTGTCTTTATCTTATGATGATGTTCTAATGACAGTGTTCTCTACAGAAAGAAATGGTTTAATTTTCAAACTTATAATTTTTTGAATTTTGGGGTTCTCTGTTTCCCTCAATTTTATTTGCTAATCAGTCAATTCTTTTCCAAGCTTATATTTTTCTTGTAGTAACTTATTAAATGCACATAACAGCCAAGTCGTACTATAAATATTTTCCCCAAAAAACTTCCCAGCCCAAAGCTATGAGTACGTTTAATACATTTTTTTTCCTTCCAGATTATTGTAGTCTACAGTTCTATCAAATGTTTTGGTACTGTATAATATGCAGTTTCATTTTTCTAGGTTTCTGTTACTTTTTAAATAATAGTTTCTTCTTTTCTTACCATGTAATCCCAAACCAATGATACATTTTAATATTTTTTGACAGCAGAAGCCCATTTTTGGTAGAGTTTCTAGGTTAACTAGCAATTGCCACAAGAATGTTATATAACAAACCTCACACCCAAACCCAAAACTCAGTGGCCTAAGCAAGTATTTATTTTCTTGCTAATGGGCCCATGGGTTGGCTGAAACAGCACTACCTCCAGTCATAGGGAGACTTGGCTCTAAGGCTCTGATTAGGTTCAGATTTGTCCTAAGAGTCTCTTCACTTTTCTTCAAAAACTGACTACCTAGCGTCTATTTCTCTAACAGGGAAAGCACCAGGATCCAAGCAAGACACATGGCATATTTGAAGCCTGTTCTCATCATGACTACCAACATTTAATCAACCGATGCAAGTCACATGACTAAGCCTAACCGCAATAATGCAGGAATATTTTCTACTCATACTTACATGTGAAATGACATGTATATTATAGCAAGAGGGAGTCAAGAATTAAGAACAGTTCAATCTAGCATATATACAAACAAGAAAACATCAGCTAGTCTAAATTCTGTGAAGAAAATAAAGCAGGTTTAGAGAATGCTTAGAAAGCCAGTAAGAATAGTTTGCTGAAATGGCTTCTTCTTTTTTTTTTTTTTCTTTGAGACAGACTCTTGCTCTGTCACCAGGCTAGAGTGCAGTGGCATGATCTCAGCTCACTGCAACCTGCACCTCCTGAGTTCAAGCAATTCTCTTGCCTTAGCCTCCCGAGTAGCTGGGATTACAGGCACATGCCACCACGTCCAGCTAATTTTTTGTATTTTTAGTAGAGACGGGGTTTCACCATGTTGGCCAGGATGCTCCATCTCTTGACCTCGTGATCCGCCTGCCTCGGCCTCCCAAAGTGCTGGTACTACAGGCGTGAGCAACTGCGCCAGGCAGAGATGACATTTTAACTGATGTTGAATGTATTCTAGGCAGAAGAAACAGGCAATGCGAAGACCTAGATACAGAGATAAGCTCAGGGTGATGGAAGAACTGAAATAAAGCCATGAAGAGGATGGTAGGAGATGAAACCAATGAGGAAGTAGAGGCCAAATTATTTAGACCTTTTATTATTGTTATTTGCAATATTATATAACTGGACATTTCAGGAGGATTACTTACCAAATGCTGAAAAAAAAAATCTTTATGAGTCCTAATAGTTGTCATGATAACCCATGAATCGGGTAGCTGAATTCAACCACTCTGGAAAGTTTTATAATGGTTGAGTTGCGTAATCGACTCTAAATAATTTATCTTTTCACTGGTTCTTTATGGAGTGTTGGCCTGCTAAGTTGTTTCAAAGGAACGCCTGAAAATACTAAGAATTCTTGACTAGAGAGTTACAAGCTGAAATGCTGAAGAGATAAATTAGTGGCCTCTGAAACTGCTCAGCTTCTTAACAATTCCAGGTATTTCTTTTTCCCTGGGCTTCTCAGAACTAAATGGAGACATAAAGGAGTTGGACTCCCTTTTCTCCCTCTTAGTTTCACTCAAGAGAATTCTCTTATTCTCTACTCCCAGGGTTTTCTAGATATGAAACAGTAATGGTTCTGGTTGGTGGTGGTATCATTTCCTAGGGAATTTCTTGTACTTTCTGGTCCTTTGGATCTGGGGTCAACCCTGGGTATAAAACCCAGAGGTCCATCCCATGCCCTTGGGAGCTTCAGGATTAATAGGAGATGCAGAATAAATTTAAATGGCACATGCTCATCACCGTAAATAGTGTCTTCACATGGAAAGAGAGTTGTAAAGATCTCAAAATTTTACTGAATTAGGAACACAAATGCTGTAAACACTAAAATGCCTTAAAATATGAGGTCATGAGCACTTTCTAGAAATGACCTTTGATCTTTGTTCAATGTGAAAAATTTTGTTTAAAATTGGGATTTAATTAGCCAGATTTTCTTTTGTCCTCCTCTTTCAGTAGATTTATGGAAAAGAGAACTACTTTATTTTCAAACACATCAAAAATAGAAAACTGAAACCAGTGGCATGGAGAAGTTGCCATTCTCCCTAGGTCGCCATAACACCTCTACAGGTGTGCCCTTGACTTCTGTTAAGAATCACCAGCTAAACAGGTGAAATACACAGCTGTAAATTTACACTGCAGCATCTTGTAGCAAGCAAGGGGCTCTGTCTGGATGAATCAGAATATACTGGCTGGTGGAGCTCAGACACAATAGTGTGGTTTTTCAGGAAAAATAAGTGTGACAGTGTTTATTTCACACACAATTGTTTGTCAGAGGACTTCAAAGGGGTGAGCAGAGATCAGTTACGCATTGCCACCTGTCCCATAGGTTGTGCTTCTTCTTTTCAGGTGGGACTCTGAGGTCATTAGCACTGGGGTGGTTTATCCTCTGTTCAGCTCCTGTGCCACAACGTAAGACAGGAATCCTGCCAGGAGGAGGACTTGGGTCCTGGCTCCTAACCACCCCCGTTGGACTCCAGCTGCCAGCGCCGCCCAAAGAAGAGAGCATGCCGCCTGGCTTTAAGAAAGCTTGCAGCCCCTCAGAGTGGCAGGTTAAAAACCTATAGGGTGGTTCAATCAAAGGCAATGCCTTGCTCCGTCCTGTGCTGCTATTGTACATTGGAACACATGCTGCTAGGAGACAAAGAGGACACACGTTTATTTTCAAGCGTAGGACTTTGGAACCACTTGGGAAGAATATTCTTGATTAAGAACCAAAACATTCCATGATGCTTAACAAACCTGCAAATTGAAAAATCAGCATCAGCCTGTGCAGCCAGGAGGCAGGAGAAGGACCTATACCCTGAAAAAAAAAATCAAAATATTCCTTAAATGATATTTGTGTGCATTTACAAAATTACCGCTTTCTGAATCAAAGTCTCAAGCTGTTTTCATCTGAGAACATATGTTGTGCCGTTAGACAATGTCTCAGCCTGCCGCCATCCATGACATACCCTGCCGCATTGCATAATGGACAGTCCCTTGAAAAAGGAGCCGCAGCTCAGTCAATGCCCCTGTAATAATATTTTAAAATAAATGATATGCATCATTAAATCACTGAGGATGACTAACTCAATTTTAGAAAACTCACAACTCCAGCAATCATAGTTATAGCTCTGATTTGAATATTTTCACTTTCACCTGAGCAGCCAGTGGGAGCCAGTCAAGCAGATTGGGCATCCAGGCAGAGGAAGGCTGTGTCTCCGAGGAGCAAGAGGGAACCTGTGATTATGTAGTTACAGTAACGTCGGCTCATGCCTTGTGTCCGCCTGGGCTTTTTAGGCTTTTCCTTCCTCCCTTCTTGCCTTCTTATTTACATATCACAGGCATCCTCTTTGTAAAGTTATTTTAAATAATATATTAGATTGATCTTTTTAAAATTCTACCATGGCTAAATGTCATAAGGAAAAAAAAAATAAGTCTTCGAACTTATTTAAAGGTTTCTATCGGAGTAGGCCAGTTACCTGCTTCACTGCTGATATTCTAAAAATACCTCCATGTCCATACTATTATCCATTCTTCACGTCCAATTGCTCTGTTATGGTAATAGTCAGAAGCACACCATGCAGTAATTACTTACAGCTGACTGAAGAAAAGAATATTCAACTCCCCCACTGTTCCACTAGAAGGTCTTTATGCACTATTAACTCATTCCTGTTTATTAATACTCTACTGGTAATTCAGACTGCTGCCTTTTAGGTTTGTAATAGGAGGACTATTAAACAGCAATTACTGACCATATGGGTTGGTGAATATTTGTTGTTTTTGTGGTGGGCTTCCCCCCCACTTCCAACTTGTTTTTTAAGAAGCCGTATTACAACATAGTAAAAGTATCATCACATCGGCATGAGATTAATAAGCTTGGCAGGATTTCTCCTTTAGAAAATGTGTATTTATTCCCAGATTATCATTGTTAGCTTAAGAAAAGGAGAACATGGGAGAAACAGGAAAACGTGGAAGATTGTTCTTGTGTGGGAAGACCCCTACCTTGGAAGATATTTTGGACCTTATGTTTCCTAAGTCACTCTGTAGGATGTTTTCTTTTGCTGACTTTGAGACGACACTGACCCACTGTCAATACCATCAGCTTCTCAAAAGCAAGCATAGTTATAGAGGAATCCAAATCAAGTACCACTTTGCTTTTCAAGTTCCCCAAGCATTTAAAAGGGATCACTGTAAAATGTAAAACTTAGGAAATTTATCTCCCAAAGAGCAGGCATATGAACCCTGGGAGGGGACAAAGCATTCCTCCTGGGAGAGGGATGGCATGAGTAATGGGTTCAAGTGAGGCAAGCAGGTGGTAAACGATGATTATGGTAATAATAATGTGTTCCTCTCTCACAGGTAGTGAACACTGAGCACGTTGCAGGCATTAAACACATTTAAATGGAGATGCATCTTTAAGATAAATAGGAGCCAAGGCGCTAATTTTCATTGGAAAATGACGAGTTGAGGTCCAGGAAAAGGAAGTCATTTGACCAACAACCTCCGCCAACATCATGGCAGTGGCTAGGTATTTTGGCTCTTTGACGTAATAAGCTTTTGCTCCAAGGCAGCCGGTCTCTTTAGGGACCCTTGGGCTTGTTTTCTACTTTTTCCTCTTTTCCTATAAGTAGCCATTCTCTCTTTATGTCCAAATCTTTCTAGCCCTTCAATAAACAGATCAAACCCCACCCCTGACCCCAAAACTCCAGCTCACTCTGATCTTGCCCTTTCCAAACTGCCAAGCAGATTTAGTGTCAGTATCACGCCTTCGGCAGGTGGTTGTAGCTAATTTAGCACTCTCCCTTTGTTACCTGTTGGTGTTGTATGTGGAAGGTTTTTTCTCTCCTCGATACACTTTAAATCTTTGAAGACAGGGACCATATCTTTTAAACATTTCTTCTATATATCCCCGTATCTAGCTCGGTATTGGACATTCAGTAAGTGCTAAATAGAGGTTGGAAGGATTCAATGGAAATATGTAGAGCAGGGGAAAGGACATCAACCTCTAAGTTTTCTTACTCCATGAAGTTGTAGGAACTGGAGTTTCTGACTTAAGTATGGAAAAGCAACAACAACAACAACAAATAATAATAATAACAAGAACAAAAACAAAATGACAAATCTCAGTTCAAACCTAGCAGCACCAAGCTAATGTGTAGCCTATATTTGATGTTCAATGAACATTTGTGCAGTCAGATCCTCACACGATCCCAGAACTTTTTCACAGTGGGTCTAGGCCATAGGGGAAATTGCAAAAATTTTATTGTATCCATACCTTTCTGATTGGATCTAGAATCCTGGGTTGTGTATGGCCTAGCAAGACCTCAAAGTGGGGAGAATGATTCCTCTAAGAATCTGTGCGGTAGGTACCTTCAGTAATGCAGGCTGGTCCCAATAACACAGGCTGATCCAGACAAGATCTGCACTGCTTAGGATTTGAAAGGCACCAGAAGGGCCAGCCTACCCTCTAGTATCTCACAGAAAGAAGGAGCCAGAAGGCACCTGAGATTAATTACCTCAGTGGATTTCAAACATTTTGTTTTTGTTGCTATTGTTTTAATAGTAGGACTCTTTATTTTCCCCAGTTAAGCATTATGCAGAATCCTGGTGTATTCAGTGGATTAAAACAGTACTGCTCCAGTTGAAGTTGGGTTGGGAAGCATGAATTCCTCACCCGATAACTTAACTGATAAAGCCGATAGGCACCTCTGGGAGACCCCAGGGTTTCTGGGGACACTACGTGGCAAGTCTTTTTCCAGTCCAACCTTTTTTGGATACAGATGTGTAGATTGAATGCAGAATCTCAAATCTACACAGCTAACAGCAGAATGGTTTCTGGAATCCAATCCTTTCCTCCTAGCTTTATTGAGGTATAATTAACAAATAGAAATTGTATACATTTAAATTACACACCAAAACATATTTGGATATACATATACATTGTGAAATGATCTCCACAATCAAGCCAGTTAACATAGTCATTGCCCCACATAGTTCCCTTTTATTTTTTTGTAGTGAGAATACGTAGGATTTTCTCTTAGCAAATTTCAAGTATACAACACATTATTATCAAGTGTTGTCACCATGTTGTACATTAGATTCTCAGAACTTATTCATCTTAAAACTGAAAGTGTGTACCCTGTGGCCATCATCTCCCATCTCCCTCCACCCCCTGGCCCATGATAACCACCCTTCTACTCTCTGTTTCTACGAGTTTGAGTTTTCGGATTCCATATGTAAGTGAGGTCAGGTAGTATTTGTCTTTCTGTCTCTTGTTTATTTCATTTATCCTAATATCCTCCAGTTTTATTTATGTTGAAACAAATGGCAAGATTGCCTTCTTTTTTAAGGCTATATATGTATACACATAAGGCTGTATATATATATATATATATGTGTGTTTGTGTGTGTGTGTGTGTGTGTATATATATGAAATATATATATTCTATTATACATATTTATTTATAAAGTATAGATACATATACACAAACATTCTTTACCATTCCCTTGTCAATGCACACTTAAGTTCTTTCTGTATCTGAACTATTGTGAATAATCAGTTTTTTTGTTAATTAGCTAAGCTTTTATCTCTGTTGCCTACCTGTGCTAGTAGATTAAGTCATTGTCACATTGCAGAACCAGGCTATTAACCCTCTATTTTTAAAATAAAAATTGAATTAATTATTATTATTTTTTTTGAGACAGGGTCTTTCTCTTTCACCCAGACTGGAGTATAGTGGCACAATTATAGCTCACTACACCCTCCATCTCCCAGTCTCAACCAATCCTCCTGCCTCGGCCCTCAGGGTAGCTGGGACCATGCCTAGCTACTTGTTTTGATTTTTAGTAGAGAGGAGATCTTGCTATAATACTCAGGCTGGTCTCGAACTCTTGAGCTCAAGTGATCCTCCCCACTTGGCCTCCCAATGTGCTTGGCTTCCCAATGTGCTGGGATTACAGGTGTAATCCTGGCCTCACTCTCCTCTTAACACAGAAGTGAGATGAGTTTAAAGTCAGGTGTGTCAAGGTGTACTGAATGGGTATCTTAGTCTCTTAGTTTTCTCAGCCTGCTATAACAAAATACCATAAACTGGATGGCTTAGATAATACACATTTATTTTTCCCAGTTCTGGAGGCTGCAAAATTCAAATTCAAAGTACCAGTGGATTCAGTTGTGGTAAGGGCCCTTTTCCTGATTTGTAGATACAGTGTGTTCATTATGTCTTCACATGGTCTTTCTTGGTTAATGCATGTGAAGAGAGAGAAAGAGAGAAAGAGAAGGGAGGCGGCGGGGTGGTGGGGGGGAGAGAGAGAGAGAGAGCTTGTGTTTGTTTTTTAAATAAGGATGTTAATCCAGTCATGAAGACCCCAATTTCATGACCTAGTTTAACCCTATTACCTCCCAAATGCTCCACCTCTAAATATTATCACAGTGGGGATTAGGTATTCAACATTTAAATTTTGGGGGGAACAAAAGTATTCAGTCTATAATGGTATATCCTGGATCTCCCAAATTAATGTCCTTCCAGCATATGAAATACACTTGTTCCATCCAAATTACCCCAGAACTCTTGTTCCAGCATCAACTCTAAAGTCCAAAGTTTCATTTAAATATTATCTAAATAAGATATAGATGAAACTAGAAATACAATTTATCCTGAAGCAAAATTCCTCTCTATCTGTGATCCTGTGAAACCAGAAAAATTATGTGTTTCTAAAATACAATGATGAGGCATGAATAGGATAGACAATTCCCCTGAAAAGGGAGAAACCTGAATGAAGAAAGAATGATGGATCCCAAGCAAGTCCAAAACTTAGCCAGGCAAATGCCATTAAATCTTAAGGCTCAGTAACAATTCTCTTTAAAATGATTTCCTGCCCACTGGACCAACTGAAACAGCAGTCCTGCCTTCCAGACTCATTGGGGTGGGTGGTTCTGCCAGGTGGGGGTGAAGAGTCATGCTCCAAAGTCTCTTGGTGGGCCCCCCTTTACTGCTCCAGGATGCTGCAATCTGGCTGTTGAAGTGAAGTCATTTGCCCTTCCTGCTTCTTGGAAAGCAAGGAGGCAGCTCTGATGATTTCTGAATCACCTTCAGGGTCAACCTTCTATTGCCTTGAAGAATGACGTAGACAGCAAATAGCTCTCTGGTCGAGTCTCATAGGATGTAAGAAGTGTGACAGCTTTCCTTCATGTAGTCTCATCTCTGTCCCCTTGTGTTCAAATTAGCATCGTTCTTGCTGGGGTGGCTGATTAGGTCTGTGGTTCCTACCCATATTAGTCCTCTTATCAAGTGGTTGCTCCACCACACTCCTAGTGTTCTCCACAATATAGATGGGTTGAGAATGTTCCATTCTTTAAGTTCTGGCTTATCTTTGCTTAACAATTCCTTCTTCAATTTATTTCTGTCTTCACACGTTTTACTCTAAGTAGTCAGGAGGCACTGAGCCACTTCTCCGACCCTTCACTTGGAAATATTCTCAGCTGAATATCTAATTTCATTGTTTGGAAGTTCTACCTTCTTCAAAACTTTAGAACGTATATGAAATTCAGCCAAGTATTATTTTTAAAAAAAAACAAAAGTTGCCTTTTTTTCCAGTTTCCAATAATGTTTCTTATTTCTATCTGAGGCTTTACCAAAATGGCCATTATTGTCCATATTTCTGCCAACATCTCATTCATAATTATTTAGATATTCCCCAAGAAGATAGAAGCTCTGTCTGCAGCTTTCCTAAGTCTCATTTGAATCATCCCTAATTGCCCTTTATGGAAATCTCAGCTTTTTCTAGCATGTATCTTAAAGATCTTTCAGCCTCTACCCATTACCCAGTTCCAAAGGCACTTCCACATTTCTAGGTATTTGGTATAGCAGCACCCCACTTTCTTGGTACCAGTTACTATCTTAGCCTTTTTATACTGTTATCACAAAATACCATGAATTGGGTGAGTTAAACAACAGGCATGTATTTCTCACAGTTCTGGAGGCTGGAAAGCCCAAGATCAAGGTGCCAGTGCATTTGGTTCTTAGTGAGAGTTCTATTCCTGACTTGCAGATGCCATCTCTTCTTATGTCCTCATGTGGCCTTTCTTTGGAGCATTCCTGTGGAGGAAGAGAAAGAGAGAAATAGAAAGAGAATATGTATATCTTCTTCTTTATATAGGGTATTAAGGCCATTATAAGAGCTCCACCCTCTTGACCTTGTCTAAACCTAATTACCTCCCAAAGGCCCCACTTTCAAATACTATCACCTTGAGGATTAGCGCTTCAACATGTGAATTTTAGGGCTTAACAAACATTCAGTTCATAGCAGATGGTATGAACAAAAGCTTTTGAGTAAGGCGGGATAGCTGCTTAAGGATCTTAAATGGCAAAGCAAATATGGGGTGATAGTGGTTCATTTCAGCTTGTCCACTTCTGCATTTGCCTGGTTGGTGTCTCTTCACTAATTTCAGCTCAACTTGGGTGTCCTGTGCTTGCCTGCTCCTTGATTACATGTTTATACCAATTTCTATCTTGTCTTAGTTGAGGGAAACCCCTACAAAGACTTCCTTATGGTGCTGGAAATTAAACTACTTCTATACACAGCATAATATAGATTATGCTATAATCTATAGCGTGTGAATAGTCAATGTGCAGAGAATAACATTAAAATATTATTTTGAAGGAAATGGTCATATTGCAGATTGTCTTTCACCAATAGAGGCAGCAGGAGGAGGTGAAGAATATGGTACAGGGACTGAAGGAATCCCTATTCTATACTAGAGCTTTTTGCTGATTAGCCATGCATCTCGGGGGCACATTATTTAACCTTTCTATACTCTCACTGTTTTATCTCCAAAATAAGGCCTTCTGACCCAGATTCACTTCTGAAATGTGTTTGATGTCACTGAACCATCAAAAACTTGAATGCCCTCCATACAGTACTTCTGAGTTAAACTGTACTAAATAGTCATATTATGAATAAAATGCTCATGTATGCCAAGAAATATAAATCAGGCTACATGACAAAAACATTTATTTCTGATATCAGTGAAAACTTGAGATAATTCAGTGAAGATGGTATTAAACCGTGTAAATATCATCTAACTGTGATTTGGAACTGTGGAACTTTCCCCATGGGTGGAAGCATCTGGGCAGTCTGTGGGCTTGGTTTCAGAGATTTGCTTATTCAATACATAATTGCTTTGTTTCTTCCATATTTCATTATTCAATTAATAAACATATGTTGAGTTTATGCCATTGATTCATTCAATAAATACATTATTCGATGTGTTTTTAAAGAGGAATCTGCTGCATACTTAACACTGTTTTCATTGTTAATAATAATCAATGAAAAGATGAGTTCTTGATTGTAAAGAACTAATAATATCATTGGGGAGAGAAAATGTATTTGTTAAAAAGATGAATAACTTTATGTGATAATGCATGATAAAGGTCTAAGAGAGAGACAAAGGCTATAAGAGTTGGAAGTAGCGGGTGGAGAGTAAGTCTGTGGGCTGGGTGAACAGGAAGGGTTTAGAAGCCTCTTGGGCTGTGCCTTGACACATGATAATATTAGCACAGGTGGAGAGGATGAGAGAGGTGACTTTAGGTAGGGAAACAGTATGTGTTAAAGCAGTGAATTGGATAACATTAAGAAGTGTATGAATTTAGCAAAAATCCAGGTCCATGTGCAGAGAAGGGCTTATATGAGAGACTTGTGTGGGTAGGGGAAGTGAAGTGAAAGAATCTTCCATTTTGGAGAGGTTTTCAAATTCAGGTGAAGAATGTTGGTCCTCCCTCCTTCCCTCCCTCCCTTCCTTCCTTCCCTCGTCCCTGCCTGCCTTCTTCTTTTCTTCCTCCCGCTCTCCCTCCCTCCCTCCCTTTTTCTTCCTTCCCTCCCTGCCTCCCTCCCTCCCTCCATCCTTCCCTGCTTCCCTTCCTTCCTTCCTTCCTTCCCTCCTTCTTTTCTCCCTCCCTCCCTTTCTCCCTTTTCCTTTTCTCCCCCCTCTTTCCCTTTCTTCCTTCCTTCTTCCCTCCTTCCCTCCCTCTCTCCTTCGCTCTCCTTCCTCCCTCTCTCCCTCCCTCCCTCCCTTCCATCCTTCTTCCCTGTCTCCCTCTCTCTATCCTTTCTTTCTTCCTCTCCTTTTCTTTCTTTCTTTTTTTCTCTCGTTTCTCACTTTCTTTCTTTTTGTAATATGTTTTGCTCAATGGAAATGTTTTCATTACTTTGTTAGTGAAATCACAAAGGAGTCCTAGAGACCATAGAAAGGAAAAAAAAAAAAAACTGCAGGAGAAGCTACTAGGGGAACAAGTGAAAATGGGAGTTGTTATAAAATATCAGAAAACATGATTGAGGCGGCAGAGCTTGGAAGACCCACAATGAAGGTAGGATTCCTGACCAAAGTCTGGTTTGCCTAAGATGAACTGTGCACACTTAAACTTCTTGAAGGTGTTCATCCCAAGTCAGGCACAATATACAATGAGCTTTATTTGTCTGAAGGCATTTCCTAGTACATATTTGAAAGTTTTCTCTTTACCATTTGAGGAGTCCACTGTACAGAAACATTCTCATACACATTTGCCTAGTTATACACTGATTAATTGACAGATAAATTTCTTTTCAATTTAGACAACTTACTTTAATGCTTTGTCTGTTGCTGTTTTATTGATGACAAAAATGGTGGGTCCAGATGATCCCTCAGAGTCAAAATGCAATGCTGTACATTTCCTGAAGTGTAATTGGCACCATAAGAGTGATACGTCCAGCCTCTGTTCACTGAAATGTGCTCCTCCAATGCTCAGCCTAAATTTCCAGTCAGGTAGCATTAGGTAGCTAAAACACACAGATATTAACTTGTGGAGAAGTGAATTCTAGAGTCCATGAAAAAATCGCTAACCAAAGATTGAAATTGAAAAGAAGCAGACAAATTGGGTTTTGTTTCTCTGTACTGGTAGAAAACTTGTACATCACTTACTTTTATGGACTGAATTTTGTTTCCTCAAAATCCATGTGTTGAAGTCCTAATGCCCTGTACCTCAAAATGTGACTATATTTGGAGACAGAGTCTTTAATGAGATAGTTAAAATGCAGTCACTAGGGTGGGCCCTAATCCAATAAGATGGATGTCTTTAAAAGAAGAGAGAATCAGGACACAGATAAATGCATGGAGAGAAGACCTTTTGAAGGCACAGAAAAAAGATAACTATCTATAAGTCAAGGAGAGTTTCCTGGGATAGATCTTACCACATGGACCTCAGACCAAACCAGCCCTTCCAACAACTTGATCTTGGCCTTCTAGACTGTCGAACTGTGAGAAAATAAACTTATATTGTTTAAGCCATTCAATGGATGATACTTTGTTATGGCAGCTCTAGAAAATTAACACACTTGCCCTTTACGGTTTTGGATGCCTCACACATTAATGGCAAATAATAGTTTATACTAACGGTATCTATCAGCCATTGCCACAACAATGGCATGCATCAAATCACCCTCAAACTCAGTGGCATACAACTGTTATTTTTCATCTATGCTTTAGTTGATCAGCTGAGACTGCTGTGCTTCAGGCTGTGAGGTGACTGGGACAGCCATATGCATTCTGAGGCCCAAGCTGAAGGGAGAGTGACTATCTGGGGAATGTTCTTCTCATGGAAATGGCAGAAGTGCAAGACAGAAGGCAAATTCCACAAGCATATTTCAGGTCTGCTCTCACACATTCCTGTAATGTCCCATTGACCAAAGAAAGTCATATGGCCAAGCCATGACAGACATGTAAATGTATAAGATAAGAGAATGAAGAGTCGGAGAAAGTAATTCACTATATGTTACTTACTATGTAGAGGCAGGAGGCTGGATGTGATGGTCTTTTAAAGCTATTTTTCTCTAAAATAGTTCCATGACAATTACTCAGAGTCTAATTTTATTGAGAGCTTACTATGCAACCAACCCTGACCTAAGTGCTTTACAAGGTTATCCAATTAAACCACACAGATCTGTAGCTTATTATAAACAGTATCCTGCTTGACTTAATCAAGTGTAAGATGATAAACCCCGGTGTCACACGTCAGATGGTAATTTACTATTTGCAGACACCTCAAGTGCAGCTCCTGAGACTAAGAATGAATGTACATAGACATTCCATGCTGGGCAAAGCATCCACCAAACAGCCAACTCATTTGCAAATGGCATTGTGTTTGTTCTGCCTTTATGTTTATAATGATATTTTTCCTAACTCAAACTACAAGACACAAAATCAACACAAAACTAAGGTCTTGCCTCCAAATAGATGCTTGCCTTACCTCTCAAGATATAGCAGAAAGAAGTTTCAGAATATACTGTCACAGCTAAGGCTATATAAGAAGTCCATGTCTTGTGACTCCAAGGCTGTGACATTGTTGTGAGAAGGCCTGGAGAATTAAAATGACCCATTCAGTACCATTCCACAGTGTCAACCTCTGCACTACTAGCTGTTTCTTCTGGTTCCAGACAGTGTCTTATTTTTGCTTAGTAAATATGGGCCACATTATGCTAAATGGTCTTTGTACAGGAATTGAGATTACAGATTATCGGTGACTACTCTTTACAACCGATTCCCATTGCCCTAAATTTGAGCCTATTTTCTTAAAAAGAATGTGTAATCATTGCTACATCTTAGCTTTGAAGACAGAAAAGTAGAAATGGGTGTTCTATTCCCCCTACTCTAGAAAGCCCACTGAATCTCATTCAGAAACAGAAGTTCAGGTATAATAATAGAGAACTCTGTGAAATGGCCTTCCCTAGAATAGCAAATGTCAGTGCTTCAAGGATGAATGGCATCAAGATGACAATCTACATTCGATTATGGCACATAAATTAGTTAACAAGTATAAGAAATGGGTTTACAACCCCTAACCCTCTTCTTATGTACTTACTAGTAATGATCTTCTACCAAATAATACCCAAAATTGTTCTTAATATTTATCACTGCTTCTTTATACATTTTCAACTATGTTTATATCTCTTGTGTACATTTAATCTCTATGATAAAGACAGTGGATTTGTGTTCATGTGATAGAAATAAATGGGGATCCAGAAACTGATGACATTTGGCATAGGTCAAATGACAATTCAGAGCTGGAAGAATGACTGGAAGCTTGATCACCGTAACAATCATTGAGATCCAGGGAGAGAGAGGAGCTGCCTCACAGTTCTTTACACATGTTGATTCATTCCAGTCTGGGCTGTTTACCCTGTAGAATGTAGAAAGGCAACCTGTAAAATGGGCCTCGGGCCTTGGTAAAGATTTCTCAGAGACAGCCTGAGCTCCCCATTCAGTAGTGTTTCACAACATCTACTCACTCCAACAACCAGACGTCATATTCAGAATTTTATTTGATCTTCCAATTTGGGGCAGTTTGACACCCTAGCAGAAGGTAGTTTAGTCACCTTGGTAAACGGCTTCATGACAACTGTTCTCCCAGTAAGTAGTTCCGCTGAGCAAGGAAAACAAACCAGAACACAAACAATGCCAGAGCAGGTGTGCTAGCTGTTGGGGAAAAATCATTAGAGTGACATGACTCAATCACTCTGTTTCACTTATAATAATATATTGTTTATTAAGAGCATTGTTTTTCTCTGTGTCATTTTTCTTAAATTTCACATCTAACATTTATTTTTCCTTCAGATATGCCACAGCAGAAGCACGTTGTGTCGGCAGTAGGTGAGACAGAGGAATTTTAATCCTGTTTTCAATAAACCATCCAAAGCATATTTATAAACTAATATAATTTGAAGCAAGACATTTCTGATACTTGTGTCTTTTGTTTGGGTTTCTCAAATGCAAAATGATACATTTTAGAGATCAGAGAATATTAAAACAAAACAAAAACAGAACAATTTCTCATGTTTGCCAACTGATAACCCTGAAGAGTAATGCTTCATATGATTCTGTGTATACTAAGCCGACCAAACACACACATTCATGATATAGCGTCTCCTTCCAGAGTGGAAGGAGCATTGTTATAGGAGACTCTTCCTCATCCTACCAATGGAAAATAAGGGGGAGTCCACTTTCAGGTATCTCATTTAGTAAAATTAAGCAAAATTTCCTGATTGGAAGTCTTTAAATGAAAGTAATAGAGTGTGTTAAGTAACCAACTAATATCCTGCTGAAAACCTGATGACCCTCGGGGAGGTCTCATAGAACACGTGTTATTGAATAGTGAGTCTCATACCACATGTTTTTTATTTGGATGACTCCAGTTCTATCCCATTCCCTTGCCATTTCAAGCAGCACTACACAGTTCAGTCAACCAACAGGGACCTGGAGGAAGAGAATGTTAGATTTGTTCCCCAAAACGCAGGAGATTGAAAATGTGAAAACTGGGGCAATTGCCTCAAAAGTGGGGCATGTGGCTCTCTAACAAAATCCCCCACCTCTGAAAAGACTCTCCACAGAAACTTCCTGTCATCTCCTTGGGACTGTATCAAGTCAGTTTGGACGTAACACTGTGAAAATGCTATAGATGTGGCAGGAAAAATTATTTTTTTTTCCTAAGATAATTATGACAAAGAACTCAGGTCAAAAATAGGGAAACTTACCCTGGGAGTTTTGTAAGCACTGATTGGCAAAAGGGGAGCAAAGGTGGACCTTGGACAGTTTGCACTTTACATGCTCATTTTTGGTAGCCTGGGTTGGCTGAGTAGGATCAATTAGAAAGGAAAGTAGGCTGAAGATGAGAGGTAGGTAATAAAAAGAAACCTTGTAATCAGGCAGTTCCCTATACCATTAGTATTATAGTTAGTGTCATTCTTAATGTCTGCTGTCTCCTAGGAACATCAAATGGACAGATAGATAAGGGTGGTCATGAACATAGTCACTTCACAATTAGCCACATTAATGAGACAAAAATATAATGGAGATATTGGAGGGAGGAAGAGAACACATATAGTTAAATGGATAATTTATCATTAATTTAATTTCCCATTGACATTGACTAGAATTTAGGAAATAGACTGAATAAATAAATGAGGAAAAATATAGCAGTAGGTATAAATCAAGGCTACCCAAGGCTCGTGTGCTTCCAGTACAACTAGGGAGCATTTCCTGTGTCCTTACCATGTGGTGGGCAATACTGTATGTGCCCTCTGGGAATAACTTACATAAACCCTTACAGAAATGGGAATTGTTTGTTATTCCAATTTTGCAGAAAGTGAAACTAAAGCACAGAAAGATTTGACAGTTTGTTCAAAGGACCATGGGACTGAGTAGAAGAACTAAGATCCAAATCACATAATTAGAATTCTTCACCATGATGACCCTATACTGAATCTAGAATGGGAGAGCAAAATGGAACTTGGGCTTGAAACAGAAAGTAGGGGATATGCGTGGTTAATCAGCTTACCTGGAGGGTGTTTCCTCTTAAATATTTCCTAATTGATGGTTAAAAATAATTCAGTTAAAGAAGTAATAATAAATACTTGTACTGGCACAATACCACTGTTTTAGTTCTACAGGATGTCATTGCCAAATGGTATGTACTTTTTATTCCTTCTTTTGATATAAAGAAATGAACTCCTGAAGCACTGGACATACTAGGTCCTTTAGTCAGTGTACATTGATTGAAAGAAATCATTGAAGTATTGATTGAATCATATTTTATTGAAACATATAGAGTATAGATGACAGTCATGAATACTTGTGACAAAAAATAGTGACTTTGTTTTTCTAAGAAGACCATAAGCAATTCTTGTAATCCATGTTATTTCTGAATCTCTGTCTCTTGTTCTGACATTTTAAAAATAGAAATGAAATTCATTCATTTGAATATCTATCTTACTGGAGACATTACTTCATAGCTATGTCTAAATGTCGTTTGTCTTTTAGGAAACAAGATAAAGCGAAAAACTCAAAGAATTGAGAGAAGGTTTTGAACATGATGATGGAGAAATAACCCTCTTGGAAGAAATGAAGATACTTTCTCCTCCCTGGTTTACCTGATTTTCCAGCACCCAGTGATAAGAGAGGATGGCATTCGTGATGTGTACACCTACAGTGGTATCTTCACCTTTCTAAAGCAGATGCCATGGTAGACATTTTGCCAGCCCTCCTTTCACTATACACACAGCTTGGTGTTTGCTGGCAGATCTTTTACCTAATTTCTTAACCCTCATATATTCCAAGACAGAACTAAGCACATGATAAAACCTGAACGAATACGGGCGCAGTGGCTCATGCCTGTAATCCCAGCACTTTGGGAAGCCGAGGGGTGGGCAGATCACTTGAGGTCAGGAGTTTGAGACCAGCCTGGGCAACATGGTGAAACCCTTTCTCTACTAAAATACAAAAATTAGCTGGGCATGGTGGCATGAGCCTGTAATCCCAGCCGCTCAGGAGGCTGCAGCAGGGGAATCATCTGAACCTGGGAAGTGGAGATTGCGGTGAGCTGAGATTGTGCCACTTCACTACAACCTGAGCAGCAGAGCAAAACTCCGTCTCAAGGAAAAAAAAAAAAAAAAACTGAATGAGGCCGGACGTGTTGGCTCATGCCTGTAATCCCAGCACCTTGGGAGCCTGAGGTGTGGGCAGATAACTTGAAGTCAGGAGTTTGAGACCAACCTGGGCAATGTAGTAAAACCCCATTTCTACTGAAAATACAAAAATTAGCTGGGTGTGGTTGCAGATGCCTGTAATCCCAGATACTGGGGAGGCTGAGACATGAGAATCACTTGAACCAAGGAGAAGGAGGTTGCAGTGAGCCAAGATTGTGCCACTGCATGCCAGCCTGGACAACAGAACAAGACTCCATCACAAAGACAAACAAACAAAAAACTGAATGAATGGAAGCAGATACATGCAGACACACTGATTTAACTTTAGGAAGATAGACGACTAGTATTTTGGTATACTTGTATATTGCTATCTACTAGTGTATCTTCAGTTGGTGTATGAATATAGAACTATCGGATTGGTCTTTATGTGATTACTCCTTCCCAGTTTTAATAAAATATTCCAATTTAAGGGAAATGTTTTTCTTTGTTAATAAAATAGAGAAAAGCTTTAAAATATGTATAATTCTTCCTTCATGTTCATTGCCTCCCTTTTTGATATTTCTTCTATGTGTATCTTTTCTTATATTCACTTTTCATTGTATAGATCATGAAGGAAACATAATGATTATCAAAGATAAGCAGATAAGTTCAAGGCGGAGTTCTACCTTTCTCCATGAAGCCCTTCCAGACGTGTTTACATTTAATACCCTTGAAGGCAAGACTCACTATCTTTGCTGGTATTTGGCACATATTAGGTACATGGGCAATTTGACTGTATCAATTAATGATCAACAAGAATGGATAAAGAAAGTAGATGTTTTTGTGAGGCTCTCAAACAAGACGTACAGAATATTTTGGAAATGGGCCCAATTTATTTCTAAAGGAAGTTTTACTTTCAAATTTAAAAACAAATCACCCAAATAAGATTTTGGGGGATTTCATGTGATTAACTCTTTACATTATCTTGTGGTAATTATATAGAAATCTCTATTTATGTAAACACAGTAAATGCATCATAACACTAGAATAAGTATACAAATACTGCATGTCAAATTAGGTTATAATGACTTTCAAGGGACGTGATTTCCTAGCTAAACAGATTCGTTTACATTTTGCAAAATAAAAAATAAGTGAAAATAACTATATAAAATCAGGCTTACAGCTGGACAGATCTTCTTGGCAATGGTCCAGACACTGAGCAGGGAAAAGCCCCTCCAGCTGAGGAATGCTCAGGACGCTCAGGATGACTTTGCAGGCGCGGCTGGGAGAGGGGCCCTTTTTGGGGTTGCCTTGACTGTGCACCCTGTTCCTGGCTACCTGTGGGGAACTGCATTCACATTTCAGATGAAACTCTTTTTGTGAGAGGCCTGGGTTGGGACGTGGGAAGTGGAGTGAAAACTTGCTTAGTAGGGGAGGAAAAAGCAAGCGATTGAACACTTCACCTTTAGGGAATAAACAATAGAAAAAGTCAGGGATCCTCCAACTAAAAAGCAGATAGTGGGAGCTAGCACTGGAGTCACGGAATTTTAGAATCAGGGTTTGTGTACCATGGATTGATTATCTGGCCCAGCCCTTAGCATTGGATGAAGAAACTCTGGCTATAGGGCAAGGAGCAGTGCTAGGACCGAGATCAGAACATTACCCTCAAATCTGGAGCTTATTTATGAGGTAAATAAAGCTCGTATTTTCAAGAGAGAGAATGATTTTAAAACTACTCATTTCAATGCGTATCTTAAAAAAAAAAAGACATTCCACATCTCCCTAACTTAGCCAACACTTCCTGCAACATTCCCTTATTTTGATGGCAGAAGGGCATAATTGTAAACCATAGTTTTTACATGGTATTATATAATATAGGGGCATCCTCTGTGGCCAGTTGATTGTGAAGAGCAGTTTGCCTTTCACTTAGCTTCCATGAACATTAGCTTCAAATGTTCACTGACATTAATAAAGAGCCAGTTTGCTAAATCTGTGTCTCCTTCATGTTCATTTGCTACTTAGTTTTGTTGATTCCAAGAAGTTACCAAAACAATTTTTTAAATCATAGATTCTGATTTTGAGGTAGTTTCATTTTTCTGCTTTGAGTAAAATGTGTGTGTGTGTGTGCTTTAATTCATACTAATTTTTACTCAAAATATATTTGTTGAGCACTTATACTCTGTTGTGGCTGGGCATATATTACTTTCTTTCCACGGTCCATTGGTTGAATTGTCGTTATAAGGGGTTGACAAACAATGGTCTGTGAGCAAAATCTACCCTACTGCTTGTTTTTGTAAATAAAGCTTTATCAGAACACAGTCACACTCATTTGTTTGCACATCATCTATGGCTGTTTTTGCACACATGGCAGGGTTGAGTAGTTGTGAAGGAAATTATATGACCCACGAAGACAAAAGTATTTGCTAGCTGGCCTGCAGTAAAAATATTTGCCAATTTGTGATCCTGAGTACGACCTTTGAATTGCCTAGTTGGCTTGATAAGAGATGTAAATAAAATAGATGACACTAAATTGCAGCTACCTGTTCACTACTCACACTCAAGTATTTGTGGTCACAAGAAATAATCAGGGCACTGAATAATATAGAGAGAACTAGCAAAATTCTAGTCTTCAGAGAAATAGAAAACTCTTTCATGTTTGTTTAAACAGTTTTCAAATTCTGTTCCTAGAACCGTCCCTAACCTGTCCTAATACACAAACTTGTAGCTTTGGCATTACAAATTTATTGTTATTTCTTTTAACTCCTTTTTTTTCAGGAAGAAGGTAATTAGGCTATAAACAGAGGTCTGACAACTAATTTCAGACAAGACAAAATTAATACAAAGCCAGCTGATAATTTTAGCCATGTGAAATTAAAATAGATATATTTTAATGGCATTCTACAAAATCCAAGTCTAATATCTTTTCTTTGTTTTCCCTACCTTCCCCTGTTCTCATGTGAATTGCTGCTCTGTGTAGGTAGTGACATGTGCTGATAAAGGCCATTGCTTTAGCTATTCTCACTGTCCCTTTCTCCTGTCGCCACTATTGATCTTTCAGTGGAGAGCTGCTTCTTCCCTTTCCTTCTTAGGAGTTTCTCGGCGCTGAAAAGACAGAACCATCAGAGGGAAAAGTATTCACTCCCAACTCTTCTTACATTTTCAAATGTTCATTGACATTAATAAGAGGTAATTTGCTAAGCCTGTATTGGGGCTTCAAGAATCTAAAGGTTAGTAGCTCTGTGTGTGTGTGTGTGTGTGTGTGTGTGTGTGTGTGTGTGTCTCTATGTGTCTGTGTGTGCATGTATAGTTCCAGAAGGAGATTCCAACATTGCTATCATTCCAGGAATATATTACATATGCATCTCAATGTCAGCAGCACCTTGAGATGTTACCTCCAAAATTATCACCTGCCTTCTGAAAACCATAACCCTAAAAATATTGTTTGGTTAAAAGGCAAGATCTGAAGGCATGAGTCAGTGTCTCACTGGATTATCCTAATCAAATAAGGATAGTATTAGGCCAGATTCTCACTGATCTGCCAGTATTTGGTTTGAAATGTAGGCATCTCAACTAAAGTTATGTGTTTCATTTTTTTGAATATTTCTTCCAGACATTTAAATACATTACCACTAAGCCAGAACCAAGAAAAACATAAAAAGCATTTTAGGGAATAAATTCAGCAAGTTTCCATTTGTACCAGATAGTAAAATTGTTGACATGCATTAGGAGGCATGTGTATTGTTCAGCCTGTCGGGTCTCAGTCACGTGCTCAAGGTGTAATATTTTGGTTGGCAGGAGTTATGTAGAAAGGTCCCAGACATTTTAGGGAGCAGTGCTTCCTTGTAAATAGAAAGATATTTTCAAGTCACCGGGCATAACTGTTTAAGCAAGTTAGAAGATAAGCTTATTTCATTAATTATGCTGTAAATGTAACTTCAATGAAGGGTAGCCAGAAAAATACAGGATGAAAGGACTGGCAGGAATTCTCTCCATCGAAGTGTTAAGCTTTACGCAATTTTATTTAGAAGCACTTCCATTACTAAGGAGGCTATGAATTGATCAACTGTGTCTTAGAATTAACTACAGTGGTGAAAACACAAATTGCAAACCAGCGAGAAGTCACAAAGGGGAAGGAGAAAAGAGAAGTAGTAAGAGTCAGGCACTGATATGTACTCTTCATTTTCCTTCATGCAAATAAGTATAGGACCAGCTGCCCAGAGTCCAGCATTACTAGGAGCAAGCCAAATTATTGTTAGGCAGAGAGTCTAAGGAGAAGTGCAAACTCAAGGGTCTTCCTTCCTGTTCTCATTTGTTTCTGTTTCTAGAGGAGTCTAGATTTTGTTGGAGGTAAATGATTGTTTTCTTTCCTTGATGTGCTAGGATGAAATATGATTGGGAAAGGAAAGGAGAATCTATACTGGGAAATGTTGGGACTATGAACTGTTTGAGTGGGTCATTGAGCAATGTTCCAGTGGAATATGTTTTGTAGTGAGGGAAGGATGTGATAAGTGCTTGAAGCTCACTTAATGCCGTCACCATCTTTGAAGTCTTTTGTGAGCACTACTCATTCTTCCCAGGCAGTATTAATCATAGCAATTGTGCTCTTTTTGTTCTTTTCATTGAAGAAATTAGCACATATCAAAGTTAAACTTTAATCCACCTCAGAGTAATAACACTTTTTCCTCATTTCCTAATTTCTTGACTGATTTTTTTTAAGATTCAGGACATAGAAAAATATTTATGTTTCCCACAAATTGCCAAGGTGGAGTTTCTTCAGAAAAACATGAATCATAATCTGTTGAAAAATAACTCATGTATTGTGATATATACATCTTTGTATCTTCTATGGTGACATCAGGAAATATTTTGTTGACTAGACCAATAATTGTTGAATAAACCAGTAAGATGTTTTGCTTTTATGTAGACATCCTTTCAATGTACTAAGTGGTCACCTACAAGCTCTGTTGCTATTAGAAGATAAGCTCACAGCAGAGCAAGCAGAGCAAAATCTATTACTGTTTTAAATATAAGGAAGCAGACTCCATGATGAAGAATTGGCACAGGTTATGTGGCTGGCAATTGCCAGATTCTTGAGTAGAACTCATGATTCTAGATGTGTAAGTATTATGCTAAACTTCCTTTGTCAGTCTATAAAATCTTCAAAATTTTTACTCAATGTGGAAAGCTTGTTTTCTATTGGCTTTTTGTCTCTAGTGACCCCCAAATCAGAATAAAGTTAGTTGAAATCCTCAAAGCATGTCTGAATTTCTGGAAGTACAGCTCTGTTAGAGCTGGCTCCACAGAGGCTCAGCTTACTAGCCAATTGAACACATCTCTTCCACCTTTGAACTGAATGAGAAAGCATTGGTAGCTTGAAATCAGCCATAGCATGAATGTTTACACCATGGAAATTGGTAAACATCATCTATAAATTATGCCCCCCGAACCTCCATACCAAGAGGGTCAGTATCTACCAGTATACTGCTGCTAGAAATCTGGGCATTCAGGCAAAAAACAAAACAAAAACAAACAAACAAACCCAAACCTTGCAACTGGGTTTCTTAATGCTTAGACTCTGTTCCAACATGCTTGATTTGTAAGACATGAACCAAGTTCCTTTGTGAAATCTTTTGAGTATATCCCCTTGTGGTCTTTTGAAATTGTATGTGGAAAAACATCAAAGTATCTTCTCCAAAAGGGAGAATGAGATCTGGGAACAAAATTAGCTACTTGTTTAAGGCTATGGGTGTTTGTGAAGATGCGAGTGTGCTTTAAATTACACATAATTTTAAACAACTGTGTAAAAAGAGTTTTAAAAGTTTAATGGTGCTGAACCAAGCATAGGATTAAAAATTGAAAAGAAAATACAAAACTATACCTTGTTGTTCTGCTTTAAAAAATGTTTCCTTCTCATTTGCAATTAAGATGCTGATAATTTGCATAAAATGTGTAAAATTAGAGATAATTGAACTACAGTAGCTATAAAAGTGGCTTTTCCATTTAAAAAATAAATCAGATGTCCACTAAAAGGGTGTAAGAACCATTCCCCTGTCTCTTCCCTCTTCCATTTGGGTCTCTGGTATTTTTCACACTTTTATAGTTGATTTTTATTGCCAAACAATCCGTGGAGTTTGTGCAGCTCCAAGACAGCAGCTGGCCCAGGCAGGCCTGTTAACGCTGGCATGTTAAGAACCCTTCAGAAGATTTCAAATCCAGCCTCAGCAGCCAGGTCAGTAGATCAAATCCAGGGAGACCTCAGGGAGGCTGCAGTCAGGGTGGGAGGAAAGAGGTACATGGGGAAAAGAAAGACAAGGAAAGCCAAAATACAGAAATGCCTTTAAACTAAACATCAATAGCTATTTTTGTTTCCCTGTACCAGGGCTTCCCCTGGGAACCTCAAGTTTAAAGGGGCCAATCTGGAAAAGAGTACGCCAATGATCAAAGTGGCCACAAATAATGGCCCCAGACTGGTGTTTGTTTCTATTGAAGGAGTCTTTCTTCCCAGGATGAGGTACAGTCTCCATTCTGAAGATAAAGTAGGGAGCAGCCCTAAGCTGAAACATGTCTCAGGCCTGTTCCTGTCTGCCCATAGCTGAGGTGGGCTTCAGCTCTTTCCCTTTGGAGCTCTAGCATTAGATGATGTGTGCTATTTATTTTGCTCTTCTACTGAGATGTTTATGATTTTGAATATTGGCAGGCGTTTTCTTCATTTTTGTCTCATCTTTCTTCTTCCATGAGAGAATAAGAACTTCAAGGGCAGAGACTATATAAGCAGAGTATTGGTGGTGGAGGTGAAAGTGGGTGGGCAGATTTCACAGTGCTAAAATATGATGTCAAAAGTGCTCAGATGAGAAAATATGTTGAATTCTCAAAATGCAATGAAGCTCTTAAAGCTATATAAATAGAAAAATGCTAGCTGTAGTTCTAGTTCTTCTGATACAAAGTAAAAATCATTTTTTTTTTAAATAGGTAGTCTTTTAAAGTGAGATCTCTCATACTAAGCCATTTTATCTGTGACCCTCAAACATCTGCTCATGCTGTGTCTATATGTTATGCAGTAGACCCAAGAGCATCTAGGAGGTATGTAAAAAATGTTTGTTGATTTGATTTGACATCCCTTATTCTCAGGAATCTAGAGCACTGACAGCCAGCTCTGTGTGGAGGGGTCTTTCTCAGCATAATTCTTTGTTGCTAATGTTACTACTCAATCTATGTCACATCTCTTTAAAATAATATTTTAAACAATCCTGCAGTTTCCTTAGATTGCTACTCTCTCTTTGAAAGTTAGTAGCTGATTTGATAATAGGGAATAAGGTTATTGATCTACTATGTGACCCCTGCCTAGTAGATTGTTTGTGTTCAAGTTGGGGCATCCTGAAAATGGTGTGTCAACCCATAATAGTGATTCTGCTAGCACCCGGGACACTACAGAAGGCCAGTGGGAATTAACAGTAGCAGAATGCAAATATTCAGAATCCCAGCAAACCACACTACCCAAGGAGCTCTCCTCCATTTTTCTATTAGGCCAACCTATTAGGTTGTGCTCTTTATTAGCTACAGGTATCTCTGATTTACTTACACCATGGCATGCCCATGTCCCACAAAGAATTGACATCAACATGAAAGTATTTCTACATATTCCATTTTCCATGTGAAGGCGTGTGACTAAAAATGTATTCATATTTAGTAATATGTATGAAATCTGCCTACTATACAACATACATAATATATAACAATTCTTTATATATCCTCACCAAAAGTTCTTAGTACGCGAGGATGACGAACGTCTGAAAGTGTTCTGTAGAGAGGTATCTTGAAACATGAGGCATGCTGAAGGGCATCTCAGGCAAGAGAGGACAGGAATGCTGTCAACGACATCTGGAGCTTGGAGATTGGTACATGTGGCTGAGAGACCTGAAATGCATTTTTCCGTTTTCCTCTTTTCATTCAGGTTGAGACCTCAAAATCTTTCTCAACACAGTGTTCCAGGAAGCCGTTAATTGGGGTTGGCTAGAGCAACAAAGTCTCTTTGGCATTCTGGGTATGTATCATAGGAAAAGATGGTAAATAATGCTAGAACTAGAATATGCAAGTTTCTGGGTTGTTTTTTCTAGTTAGTGAGTAAAGGTCTTCCAAACCTAGGGGAGAGGTATGTGCTTAATGAATTTAAGTTAGTTATTCTTTTCTTTATAATCCATTACCAGATTTCCAGACTGTCTACATGAGTATGCAAAAATGCAAAACTAGCTGTCATTAAAAGTTGGCATAGAAACAGAAAAGAAACAGGTATAAAATGTGCCTTATATGATCTTCAAAGTGTGCCTCAAACTCAAATTTTAGCTCTCTAGCTCTCTAACGTTAGGTAAGCCCCTTCACAAGCCCATGCAATCAATGGGGCAACAAGGACAAGGCTAAAAGATGCTTGAGGGCTTTGGAGGATACTGTGGGCCATTTGGGGCCACCATACCTTAATCTTTTCAATCAGACTTTCCTTGTGTGATTTTTGAATGTCCCCTCTCAGAGGGAAATGATGCCTGAGTGCCTTCCCTCTAATGAGGAAACTGCTTTTACTCAATGTAAATTCCATAATTTTTCAAAAACTCTCAATAAATAGGTATTGATGGAACATATCTCAAAATAATAAAAGCTACTTATGACAAGTCCACAGCCAATATCACACTGAATGGGCAAAAACTGGAACATTTTCTTTGAAAATTGGCACAAGACAAGGGTGCCCTTTCTCACCACTCCTATTCAACATAGTATTGGAAGTTCTGGTCAGTGCAATCAGGCAACAGAAAGAAATAAAGCGTATTTAAATAGGAATAGAGGAAGTCAAATTGTCTATTTACAGATGACACAATTGTATATTTAGGAAACTCCATCATCTCAACCCCAAATCTCCTTAAGCTGATAAGCAACTTCAGTAAAGTCTCATAATACAAAATCAATATGCAAAAATCACAAGCATTCCTATACACCAATGACAGACAGAAGAGAGCCAAATCATGAATGAACTCCCATTCACAATTGCTAAAAAGAGAATAAAATAACCTAGGGATGCAACTTACAAGGGATATAAAGGATCTCTTCAAGGAGAACCACAAACCACTGTTTAAGAAAATAAGAGAGGACACAAACAAATGGAAAAACATACCATGCTCATGAACAGGAAGAATCAATATTGTGAAAATGACCATACTGCCCAAAGTAATTTATAGATTCAATGCTATCCCCATCAAGCCACCATTGACTTTCTTCACAAAATTAGAAAAAAATACCTTATATTTCATATGGAACCAAAAAAGAACCCACATAGCCAAGACAATCCTAAGAAAAAAGAACAAAACTAGAGGCATCATGCTACTTGACTTCAAACTATACTACAAGGTTACAGTAATCAAAACAGCATGGTACTGGTACCAAAACAGATATATAGACCAATGAAATAGAACAGAGGCCTCAGAAATAAAGACACACATCTACAACCATATGACCTTTGACAAACCTGACAAAAACAAGGAAAGGGGAAAGGATTCCCTATTTAATAAATGATGCTGGGAAAACTGGCTAGCCATATGCAGAAAATGGAAACTGGACCCCTTCCTTATTCCTTATACAAAAATTAACTTTAGATAGATTAAAGATTTAAACATAAGACCTAAAACTATAAAAACCCTAGAAGAAAACCTAGGCAATACCATTCATGACATAGGCATGAGCAAAGACTTCATGACTAAAACACCAAAAGTAATGGCGACAAAAGCCGAATTTCACAAACGGGATCTAATTAAATGAAAGAGCTTCTTCACAGCAAAAAGAAACTATCATCAAAGTGAACAGGCAACCTATAGTATGGGAGAAATTTTTTAAATCTATCTGTCTGACGAAGGGCTAATATCCAGAATCTGCAAGAAAGTTGAACAAATGTGTAAGAAAAAAACAACCCCATCAAAAAGTGGGTGAAGGATATGAACAGACACTTCTCGAAAGAAGACATTTATGCAGCCAACAAACATATGAAAAAAAGCTCATTATCACTGTTCATTAGAGAAATGCAAATCAAAACCACGATGAGATACCATCTCATGCCAGTTAGAATGGTGATCACTAAAAAGTCAGGAAACAACAGATAATGGAGAGGTTGTGGAGAAATAGCGCTTTTACACTGTTGGTGGGAGTATAAATTGGTTCAACCATTGTGGAAGACAGTGTGGCAATTCCTCAAGGATCTAGAACCAGAAATACCATTTGACCCAACAATCTCATTACTGGGTATATACCTCAAGGATTATAAATCATTCTGTTATAAAGACACATGCACACGTATGTTTATTGCAGCACTGTTCACCACAGCAAAGACTTGGAACCAATCCAAATGGCCTTCAGTGACCGACTGGTTAAAGAAAATGTGGCACATATACACCATGTAATACTATACAGTCATAAAAAAGGATGAGTTCATGTCCTGTGCAGGGACATGGATGAAGCTGGAAACCATCATTCTCAGCAAACTGACACAAGAACAGAAAATCAAACACCGCATGTTCTCACTGGTAAGTGGGAGTTGAACAATGAGAATGCACGGACACAGGGAGGGGAACATCACACACTGGGGCCTGTTAGGGGGTAGGGGGCTAAGGGAGGGATAGCATTAGGAGAAATACTTAATGTAGATGATGGGTTGTTGGGTGCAGCCAACCACTGTGGCACGTGTATACCTACGTAACAAACCTGCACATTCTGCACATGTATCCCAGAACTTAAAGTATAATTTAAAAAAAGAAAAAATAAAGAAACAAGAAAAAAACAGTCTTTTGTTTAATATGGAAACTTCAAGCAGAGGACTGAAGGTATTTTATTTTGTCAAACTGGATCTTATTTCACCAAAGCATTAGAAGGAAATCTATTTGGCATTTTTGCTGTCCAGTATTCCACCCACTCTGAAGCACATTAAAAAGCCACCTTTTTGATTTGCACATGCCTCCACGGAATGCAGAATTATGTAATTGGACCAACAGTTGCCAGTTTTCCACTCTTGCTACCCCAGGTTACTGCTGAGCAGACTACTGTTTTGCAGGCCTTTCTTATTGCGTAAATGGCTACATTATCACTGTGTACACATTAGGACAAGCAAATGGGCCCCTTAAGGCAAATAAGGGTTCAAATAACCCAGACAAGGTAGCACAACTGAATTGAGGATTCACCCTTCTTACAACGTTATTGCTTTATGGCACATGAACTAGCGGAAGGGACAGGCTGCTTCAAGTGTGTTTCCTCTGATTCTGTTGGCAAATCATAGCTTTATTACAGTAATGAGCCTGACCATATTTCTGTGCTTATGCATATTAGGTACCAAGTGTATTTTCTGGCCTGCCAGCCTGTGGTAGTAACTAACATGAGCAATTTGTCCTGGGTTACAGAGTGTGTGCATGCATTAGGTATGAGCATGTTAGTTGCTCTGAGTTATAAAACACTACATGTTTCATCATGCGTATTTTTATATGCACAGCTTAACTGTATGCAAAATAGCTTGGCAATTAACCAACACAACTTATTAGTTGGCTACAAGATTATTGCATAATCTTGGGGAAAGCCACAATTTCAATTTAGCAATATTAAACATTTCATAGGATTATTAAATACCTAAGGAAAATACTGACTTTTTTCCTCTGTGGTATGTGTGAAGATTTTTTAAAAATACCCATAGTCTCCTCTCAATTTCATTTTCATAACTCTGAATGACATCCTTTTTAGGAGGCTGTGGGATTTTAGACCGTGTATTCCACCATATTCATTGTGAGATGACATTTGGCCTTCGACTGCGACCATTTTCAGGTAAAGGTAAATGATCATTATTGTAATTGCTGCCTCAAGATCATATTTTATGTATGCCATTTATTGGGTTCATTATTATTAAAAAGTGACATCAGCATAAATTTCAGCTCAACCAGTAAAAACAATGTATATTTTCTTTCCCTTTCTATTGACGAAGCACGGGCCTGGTGCTGTTTGCTTGATTGTAGAACTGTATAGGAAGCATACTGATAATTCAGGGGCTTACTTTAAAAGAACATACACGTGGAAATACATCCTTTTGAATTCTTAATTAAAATGAACTCTTTCTCCCACTCCCCTGCAAAATAAACCAATAAATATATAAACAACAATGAAAAAAAATAAGTAGGTGAATAAAGAAATAGAATCAGTCAAAAACCTCTGCTAACAGAATTACCCTTGCTGCTTCCATACAGTTGTTTTCGGTTGTCAGAGATTTACTTTTTTCCTCCATTCGAGTCGGATTTATGCAAATGACCACACAGGACAGGTGCCTTTATTTAGTCACTACTAAAGCTGGAATCATGTTGTACAAGAGCTGATAACATGAAATAACACGAAATAAGTGGGCTTATCCCTTCTGAAGCTTGTTTTACAGTACCGGTATTTCTCTTTAGCAAATCCTGCTGCGTTTTTAAGTATTACGATAAAACAACATAAATGTCTTTGTGGCTAAAACTGATTGTTTCAGAAAGAACAAGGCTGTTTTATTCTCGTCTTTTATCTCTTTCGAATTTTTGAAAACATGTGCAGTTCCCTGGTCTATGTGTATATCATGGGTGATTTGCTTATGGATCCCACAATTATTCATGCACTGAAGAAAACAAGAAGGGGAGGAAACTCATGTTGGTAATAGCAGCACCCCAAATAAATAGAAAAACAAGACTGAAATGTGCCTTTTGCAGTCCTGTCACAGATTAATATGGCTCATGATAGATACTTAGTTCTCTGACAGTTTCCCGTGCACCTTCGCTGGGAAGTTGATAGAAATTACTCCAGCTGAATGCTTAAAGCAGATGTTATCCCATTAATTAGCTTTGGACCTGGGTACACTCGAGACTTTCCCATTTTCAGGCCGAAAGGAATTGGTCCCAGTGAGCGTGCTCTATATCCACATTTAGTATCATCTCATAAACAGCAGTGAAAACACAGCAGGCCCTTGATGAAGATACATTAGCTTATTTCTAATTTAAAGTTATGTTGCTTAACCTTAATGTAATTGGTCACCGGTGGCCAACTGTTTGTATAGTGTGTTGATGACCAAAGAGATGTAATAAATTATAAAATTCTCTGCTTAAATGGAGGGAACGACTGCTTTGTTAAAAGCCTTGCATGTAATAATGGTAAAATAATTACACCTCAAGCAGAATAACTGTGAAGCTGTTAATACTAACAACAGAGTTATTCTCAGGATAGCTCAGTTCATCCCCATTTAGAACAAGTCCATGAACGAGGCTCTTACATTTAGCCAAAGAGTAGCTTTGAAAGTTCAGTCTCACATTGATTAAAATAAATGAATAAGTTATCCTGTTATATCATTTGGGAATGACGGTGATGGGTAGTGGGGTGGTGGAGTGAATTAAAATATGTAGCCAATTGCTATGGTTAACTAGGAAACAAAAAGTGCAAATAATTCTATTCAGTATATCAATTCATAGTCACTGCCAGGCACGTTTTTAAAGAAGACTTGATTAGCTGGTAGAATAACTGGGATAATAATCAAATATGAAAGTAATTGACACAACTTTAATGTTTAATAATGAATAGCATGCCAGGGGCAAAATAAAGGCAAACTGTCTTCTTTTCTGAGAACAAGTTCAGACTTAAAATTTCTTAGGCCAAATATAGTGATTCCTTGAGGCTTGTGAGTTGCAACTCCAGGATTATAGGTAAAGTTACAAATATGATTAAAATGAAATACCATGAGCAATAATATTCGTGCTGTTAGCTTTCTATATGTTACTGTTGAAAATCTGCTTCTCCCTCTCCATATTAAAGACTTGCAAATTTAGGTTAAAAATGCAAAAGTGAAATAAACATATCCATGCTTCTGTCTGTGTGTTCTTTTTTTCCTTCCTGGTTCGATTGTGTTAAATAGCTTTCCTGTAACAAGTAGGAAAAGTACAGTATTTGCTTTTCTCAAAAGATAGTCCTTTACTCTAAATATTTGCATTCTGAATTTGGATCACCTCCAAAGGGCATTCATTTTACAATAGAGTAAAAACATTTCTCTCTCTTCTCACATTACATTTCTTAGAAAGACCTTCCAATAATTTAAACTATTTACAGTACCTCTAGGTCATTATTTCCCCTGACTCCACCGAAAATACCCTGGGACACTATTTACGGCTGATTCCTGAGTTACCTCACAGGATCAGTTTACAAAACGGAGACTTCACCATGTGAAAGTCATTATTTTGTTTAACACGACTTGCAATGTTAAGTGTTTTTTTTCTTTTCTTTCTTTTCTTAAATTTGCCACTTTCATACAAACACTGCCTTGGCTGATAGGAAAACCCTGGAAACTCAGATGTGAAGATATTTATCTCTCCAGGGCCAATTTGTCAATATTAACTGGATCTAATTCATAAAATATAAAAGGCTGATAGGAAAACAGCAGAAGAATAGAAGAATTTTTTCCTTCCTGAACAAAAGAGAGAAACTTCTTATGAAATTAAAAATTCTGCATTATGGATAACCTATCAGAGGTTTCTAAACAGAGGACAGTGGGCTGTCTCGTCCAGACCATGCTAATTGAGGAATGAAGAGGGAAGTCCCCAACTTTGTACAGAGACTAGTCGTGCTCTGGGAATAAGTTCAGAGCTATCCTTCTTAATAGTAAAAATGACTCTGTTTCTGTTCCAACTAAAAATCAATGTGGCTCACAATTTTAATAAGGAACATGAATCTGAAAACGTGTTTAGTATCAGGTTATATAAACACACCCTAATGAGATACCATAAAATCCATCACATTAAAGGCTGGTTTCCTGCAAGGTATATTAGCTAAAAATGCTCCATATATTAGGTCAGTATACAGCAGTACACATAATAAAGCAGCTCTGTCAAGATAAGATGCATGTTTTGCCCCTTAAAACTGTTATGTTTTGCACATTTTATAAGGTTCCTTGAATACATGAATAAGATAAGTTATTCCCATCTCTTTCTTAAGCAATCTCAGAAATGGCTATGACCTGAAATTGGAATTCTTGTAAACACCCATCCGAAGAAAATGTGTGCAGCTCTGTCTTAAAGAGACGGTACATGTTTAATTATCCCAACTTCTTCTAGCAGAATACTATTAACATGCACATTAGCATCATCTCATTGGTTCTTCCTGCTGCTCCACCTTAGGGGCAGCAGTAGGAGCTAATCTTATTGCTCCCATGCGCATAATAATGAAATTTGGTCTTGTCTCAAGGCAGCGTTCTTTGGTCTAAAGTACAGCTGGAGACATTACTGTTTTGGAACATTCCTGACCGATTCATTGTAAAACATAAAGAAGTAAAATAAAATATAATCCCCAACAATGCTTGTGAAACATATTGTTTTACTTTGAGTATCAAATATTGAGCAATTGAAGGTGTGAATGACTCTATGTTTGAATAAAGACAGAAGTGGATAGAAATTCTTAGATACCTTTATCTGTGTACATGCCAACAAGCACACCCCACGTATAAACCCCAATCAGTGTATACCTATGAAAGTTCTGCTTCTGAACACTACCTTTAGCTATATACAGGAGAGATAAAAATAAGCCAAAACCATAGAAAGAGCCCTTTTCTCATGTCTTTTTTGTCCATTTTCCAAAAAGCAATGACAATAATCTCATGGAATGTATAATATGCTTGCCTTTTTACATGCAATGTTGGAAAGCTTTAAAAAAAACTGTGCATACACTGTATAGCACATACAAAAATACTTGTGAATTCAAGGCTACTGAATTAAGGGAGGTTGTTCCAACATTTCCCCCACTGTACATTATTTGTATTCAAGGTTTTTGAAATGACATTGTAATCTGATGATGCACCAGCCTATTATATTGTCTAGCAGGACAAATATCCTTGCGTTTTCTCTGTAGAACTAACACAATTTTTCCATGTCAGAGGTGCATAATATCCTGGCGGTCATAAGGAATGATGCTATTAATCCTCTTGGGCAATCTCCAGGTCTGATTATTAGGGAAATAAATTTGCATGCTGCATATGAGCTAGGTGAATCACCGAGAGCACAAATTATATTTCCTGACAGCAAGTTAGAGAATGGAGCCGTGTCGCTTTTTTATCTTCCCCCCCCTCTGAAAGCTATAGAATTTCAATTCATTACATGAGATTGGTTAGAATTCAAGTCTCTTTTTAAGTTGATATTAAGTTGAGTCTGTTATCTCTGCGAAGGCTGGTAGGTTCCCCAGAGTATCCACCTAATCACTACTTAAAAAAATCGAAACGTATAGTTAGTGTCATGATTTAGGTACCAGAGCTGCTTTATTTATCAGCACAGAGTGAGATAATTTCAATTTGAGCCTCCGTAGCCCTCATGAATTTAACTGACTTGAAAGCTTTTCACCCCAACTCTCTTTCTCCCTCCTCCTTTTGTTGCATATTATAATAATAGTTATTCTGGGCACCTTCGTTGCTGCCATGCCAAGCATTGTACTAGACTCCTTCCACTCTCGTAGAGACGCGAATCTAGCAGGGCTTGTGCAAAACATCCCCTAGTTTCTCTTTCCACATCTGACTGCCTCCTCTCTGCCAGCAGTACTGCCAGGCGTGCCTGGGTTCAATATCCATGATGAATGTATTTTTATTATTTCTAGGGGTTGGCATCAGAGAAACCTTTTTGCATTATTAAATTTGAGCAGGGAGAATGATAGCAAATAAGAGCAAAATAAATTGCTTTATGTCCTAATGAATTAATTAAGCAGACATTTATTATAATGGTTGCTTTATAGACCCATTGTAAAAATGTATGATTGTGTGGTGATACTCTTAGCTGGAGCCACATATGGCAACTCGGGTGAATGGGTTGTGACGTCTGTCAGATTGGAAAGGGTTCACCAGGTCTAGTCTGCAAATTCACAAGGATGCGATGAACCTTGCTGAGGTGTGAGTTTGGTGAAATATTATTGCTGTGGCTAGCATGCGACCAAGTTGAGAATCCTTTTATTATTATTGTGGTTATGCGTAAAAATAAAAATATGCATACCATGTGCAGTCAATAGCTTACATTGGTATAGTGTTTTATAGCTTTTAAAGTATATTTACAGATGAATGCACCACAAAAAGAAACAGCAGGTTGTGAAGGTTTCCTTCAATTCAAAAATGTGTATCATTACCATTGTTTGAAACAGAAATAGTATACACTTCAGAATAATAAGAATAATGGCAAATCCAAGAGGCAGACAATTTTGGAATATGTAAGCGCTAAGTGTTTTAGATTGTATTTATTTACTCAGAGGAAACCAAAAGCGGCACAGCTCAAGGGTTATACCTTGGCCTTGTGATTCCTTGAGCCACGGGTAATTGTCAGAGAAACAATTCATTCTTTATCTTGCTCCTTCACAGTGGGTCAAGTGACTCGTCTGCCATTTTGCCAAAAATACTAATAACAAAATAATAAAGTAAGATAAAATAAAAGGCTGCAAATTCTTCCTTTGCTTTGCTTTCCCTTACAGTCAAAATGGTTTAGGGGCATTCCTTTTCAGAACAGAGCTACCTTTGAATCACAGGTGTGCTTTGTAGGCACATGGCTTGGGATTCTGCATAGTCAGGAAATATTCCCTACTTTTAGGAAAAGGAAATAACAGTGGGAAGGAATTCAGGGAATGTCCATGGGGAGGGACAATGGAAGCCTGAAGGGTTGGTTACTGTATCTCACTAGAGGCATGAAGGCTATTTTTGGCTTCAAATTGCAGTGCTTTTCAGCACTGTTGAGTTTAATTCCTGCCTAAGTCTGGACACTGAGACTGATTATAGAGGTGATTTGTAACATGTTCAGAAAAGAACATGAGGTTAGAATCTGAGAATGCCTGAAACCAGTTACTGCAAATAAAGCAAACCAAATTCATCTCTAGTACCATCCTGGACTCCTCTCCCCAAGATTTTGTATGCTGGATGGCCTCAAAGAAAGTGTCAGAAGGATTAGGAAGAGGGAGAGATGGAGAAGGCACAAGGCTGGAGCATGATGATCGCTGAGTGCCCATGAAAGGCCTTGAGCCTGGCCACTGGCCAGCACTGGAAAAGAACCATGCAGACCATGCAAAGTGCCTCTATAAACTGGGAGCCAAACACCATGTGATCCAGAAAAATGCTTCCTCCCTCAGCAGGATGTCAAAACATTCATTCATTTCAGCGAAAATACATCAGTTTGACATGTTCCTTTATATTTAGAATGTGACAGCATCTGAGTGATTTGAGTTTGCTACTTCAGTACCAGTTGTTCAGATATATGTCTGGATTAGAGAAGGAATTTCCATTCCTAAAGGCCAGGCATCCTGCTAGGCACTTTGTTTATGTTCTTTTTCACGATCCACACTACAGCTTTACATGAGCAGGAGTGTAGGTCTACTGTAGATATGAGTTCACGGAAATTTGAGCATCTAAGTCAATGCCCTGGGTCACAGCTGGAAGGTGGTACAGCTGGTATTCAAATATGATTATGAAGCTAACGTCTCTTGTTTTATACTAGGGTTAATCTTTCTCCTAGACAGAGAGACAGAGAAAGGGAGATGGTGATGGAGAGCAAGATGGACAGAGAAGGGTAGCGGGAAGAGGAAAAGAGAAAGAGAGGAAGAGGGAATGAGAAAAGGGAGAGTGAGAGACAATGAGAAGAGGTGGAAGAGAGGGAGAGAGGAAAAAAAGGAGAGGAGAGGGAATGAGAGAATTTGAATCTTCAAACCAAAGGAAAAGGAAGGTAAGTGTGATCGAAAATATTCCACTATCTTTTCATACTGCCACTCCAACTGAGACTATATCTTAACATTAACAAGAATCACATGTAAATCAGTTCTGTTTACTCTTGAGAGTTACAGGAAGGAGTGTGATATTACATGACTTCTGGTCATTGCCTTTCTCAGAAGGTTTATCAGGGTACACAGGTAATGAAGCCTCATGCCTCAGAATTATGCTCTTTGGACCCAGACCAGAATTATGTATAAATAAAACCTTGATCATTTACTAGCTGTTATTTCCTAGAGCAAGCCATTTAATTTCTTTGGATGTTCAATTATTATTATTGTTGTTATTAATATTATTATATTTAATAGACTCAATCATAAAACTTCATGCAGCACAGTAAATTCTCTCAGGTCTCTGGTCAAAATGCAAATTTGTGTAGTTCAGACCATAAACCAGGCAGAATCCAATCCTCCTATGTTATTATCCACCTTGCATAAAAATATGACACTGATTGCCTGGGCTGCAGACACTGAGGATGAAACCAAAAGCTGAAAGTGGCAATGATTGGCCCCTCACACGGTGATTGTGTGGAACTTGGTAAGGTGTTTGATTATAATAAAAGAAATCTACATGCCTTACATTTCTCTTGGCTTTTGCAGTGATTAAGATTTTTTTTCTTTTTTTTTTGAGATAGGGTCTCACTTTGCCCTGGCTGGAATGCAGGGGTGCGATCATGGCTCACTGAAGCCTCAAACTCTGGAGCTCAAGCCATCCTCCCAACTCAGCCTCCCAATGTGCTGGGATTACAGGCATAAGCCACTGTGCCCAGCCTAAGAATTTTTACTTCAGTGACTCCCTGTGAATTTCATAATTACCACTAGAGATAAACAATACTTTCATTGACATGTTGCAGATAGGGAAACTGAGCCTCAGTGACATTTAAAATGACCTGCCCATGCCACAAACCCATAATAAAACAAGACATGAAACTCAAGTTTTCAGTTTCTTGTGCTCCTTTGGGAGCTGAAATTTCAGATTTGAATCTTAAAGTGAGGTATTTCAAAAAGAGGATGGAATCTTTTCTACCAAATTATTCTGCCAGCTAAAGAAACCGGAGGACACCAAGCTTTATCTAGAATCTGGATTCATAAGGTGAGTTGGCTGATACATCTTTAAAAAATCTCACAGTTGTAACAACACTAATACCACTTATGTTTATATAGGGCTTGGATTCTAGTGATCACATACTTGTCCTAAAAGCAAAGGCTAGCTTTTCAGGATTTTGCCCAGGGCCCTGGCATCCACCAGGGAGATGGCGGTCTACTGTTAGCTTCTGTGCAGTGACCTATCATGACAAAAAAGAAATTTCACACAGCCCAAGCAACTGACAAAACAGTTCACCTTTCAGGGAAAATGTAATATTTTCTGATAAGCAGCTTATGCTAGTTTTCTTAGCAAATAGCCTGGAAGCATTTCTGTCTGTGGCATTTCTAGATGTGATAAGTTGAAGGCAACCCTTCTGACCATGCCATAGTTAGGCAGGCCCTTTTCATTCAGGGGACAGCTATTTGGAACGATCTAAACTGGTAACAATTTGAAAATGATATAAAATAATTGATCACAGAGACAGCCCAGAGCATGCATTGTTAACAGCAACACATGTCCCTGTTTATGGAGTTGTAAACAGAGACGTGTGTATTTATTGTCAGAGTTGGAGGCCAAAGCCTGAGGCAAGATTAGGTCAAAGCGTTGTCTCTTTTGCACATGGCCATGAATAAAAGCAATGCGCATTTTTAGTAGCATCGTTCTCCACTGTGTGTTCAAAGAACAGGGACAAGGTAGTAGGTGTTTCCATACTAGGCTTCATTTGCTTATCACAGAAACATAATGAGCAGATATTGTTGCCATTTGGTGAATGAAAAACTGAGGACCAGGATCATTTAGAAGTTTTCCTTGTATTAGGAAACCAATTAATAGCAGAGTTACGATTTCAACCACCTGGTGCCAAAGCCTAGGGTCTCCACCACGCCGCTCTTCCTCCAGAAGAGAAAGAAGAGAGATGCATTGGGCAGACCTTGCCAAGTGTCGGCTTCCTGTGGCGAAAACCTGGTCTTATACTCTCAGAATGCTCCAAAGACAAGAGATCTTGCAATTTTTGCTCCTCTCTAATTATCCAAAGCAAACTTAAGGAGGTGCCATATCTCCTCACATAGCTGAGTGCCAAGAGCCTGGTCAGGCTCTGGAAAAAAGATGAAGACGATTCTTTGGGGAAATTTCCAAGTGACTTACAGCCTTTGCATTGCAAAGAACGCTACCGTGCCTACCCTTTGCTTTCATAAATTTGGTTGTAGGCTATTTTGAGGGAAAATACATCCCATCTTCCCTTTACCTTGCAGGTATTCAGTACCTATTAGACTACATTTTAAAATAAATTGTGTGCGCTGATGTTAGAGAAGGTTAGACTCTCTGAGCTGCCACCAGTGACATATGACTACAGTGACAGTCAGTCAGCGGTATTCAAACTGAATTAATCAGAAAACACAGCCTACTTCAATGTGACGTTTAGAGGGAGGAGGGATAGCTACTTATTTACCAAAGGGATGTCACTGAACCATCTTTCTATCTAGAGATAGCCTATGGCTACATAATCCTTTTAAACCAGCAGTAGAGCAATAAACTACACTCAGAGCCAGGTCTTTCAGGCTGGTTCCCTCTTGTTCTCTCCTCTCATTCCTCAAGCTGGCTCTGGTTATTTTATTTTTGGTGAGGCCACAAGATAAAGTAGGGGTTCGAATCCCTTCTGTGGGCAGTGCGAGGACACAGAGAGCCTTTGGAGATGGAGGTGCTTTCTCTGATCATTCTCGAAAGCGAACACGCACATGTATCAGCACCCAGGAAGGAAGGAAATATGGTAACAATGGTGGTAGTGGTACCTTAATTTCAAAAATATGTAATGCTAATTATGTAAACAGTGGAGAACTCTGAAATCTCTTCATCATGTGTGTCATACAATGGAAATATTATGCAGCCTAACTTGACATTATACAGTAATAATGTTATTTCACATTGGCTAGTTGACAAGCATAGGCCAATGCTGTCTATCAAACAAAACTGTTGTGCCAGATTGTATCTTGGCGATAAGTAGAAGAAGAGCCACTTGGAGTCTGTTTGTGTATTAATCAAGGCATCAGACTCAGGCCGTTTCTGCAGGCTTATCCTTTACTAAATAATTTGTAAATCTGCTGGTTACCAGGTATGTTAGTCACCTCCAGCCACCACAGCTAAATATAGTCAGAGTTGCTTCAATGACAGCAATGTAGCAATTTATTTTCTCACAGTTCAACAGGCTACAAATTTGAGATCAGGGCTTCAGCATGGTGGGGTCCTGGTGAGGGCACCCATCCTGGCTGACAGAGGACTACCTTCTTGCTGTGTTTGCACATGGCAGAGAGGAAGATAGAGACGTGTTCTCTGGTGTCTTTTTGGTTAAGGGCTCTACCCTTGTGACCTCTAAACCAAATTCTCTCTCAAAAGCCACGTCTCTAAATATCATTACATGGGGAGTTAGGGGTTCAACACACAAATTTAAGAGGGTGGGAACACCATTCAGTCCAAAACCACACATTATAGCTGGGTATTTGTCGCTGAACCCCCAATCCTCCTTTTCTCATGAAACTTTTGTTTGAGCTTCAAGTTAAGTGTGTTTTAATGAATTTTTGTAGTCGGGTCCCATTTTTTCTAAGAATTTAGAAAATCATCTTCCTATAACTCCCTAAACTGTCATGCCACTCACACTTAGACAGGTGAGGTATATGCCACACAAATTTTCTGTGAAGGGATGCAAATCGCTTTGCATGCAGGTTCAGTCAAACTTGGTGAAGACTTATGGAGTGATTATGACACTTGTCTCAAGAATAAGTACTTTACTTCTAGAACAGACCCAAAATAACTTGTACATTTTTGTAAGTCACCATTCCTTTCTACCTAACGCTTAATGCACACACTCTTTTTTAAACTTTCCATAATAGTCATGGTGGGATAAGAATTCAGATCTCAGTGCCAGAAAAGTCTAGGATCTTAGTCTGAAATCAAACGTAGAGTAACCATATCTATTGAATATGTTCTGAAAGCAACACTGATGATTTTCCTCATGCAGTTAGTGTTGGACTATTTCAGATGAGTTGTTGGACAAAAATGCCCTCATTCCTTAGGTGATACGTATTTAGATGGAAATCAAAGGTGAAATTCTTTCTCTTCTTCTTATTCATTTTTTTAATTGTGAAAAACCTGAGAGGCTTATACCATTGAAGGAAGAGATTATTGAGTAATTACCAGTCAGGACTGACTTGTTAAGAGCTTGGTGAAACTTGAAGGCTGAGTCTACATAGCATAAAGTGAAGAGGGTATTTGGTAATTATTATTTAATTTGAGCAATCTTTGCCAAGAGGTCCTTTTACAATTAATTAGTCTTCATTTAAATACAATTTCATAAGTGGACCCCCAAGTATCACCTCAGGAGAAAAATGCAGTACCAATAATGATACTATATCAAGAAATATCATAATGGAATCTATGACGTGGCACAAATAATTATTCAAGACCAAAACAAAGCAATCTTTAATGCTGAGACTATTAGTCTCATACTCCTATTAGAGATACATTCCTCTAGCTCTCTCCGCAAGAAAGAAAAATGTTCAAGGCCTATAGAGAAAGAGTAATTAGTAAAATGCTTCAATTAGTGAAGATTAATTTTGCTGGGTGATTTGAACCTAGAAAATGTCATTAAGTAAACTTTTCAAGATTTATCAAGGAATTTTTTTCTACAAGTTTGTAGTGCAAATAGAGAAGACCTTTTCATCTGACTTGGAGGAAATCCAGGTCGGGAGAATAACACATACTTATTGCAACAGTTCTCATGTGTGTGTATATATATATGTGAACATATATATATATGATATATATTAATTCAGTTCAGTTCAACTACCCATAAAGTACATATGCATGTGACACCTACTCTGTCCCAAGCACTGTGTTTTCTAGGTAATGAGCTGCTGCTAGATGGCAAATGCTTTATAGGCAGGAACCACATCTTAATAAGGCATTGCATCTCTGACACCTAGCAACAATATTCAAGTGTGAATGTAGAAGCATGTTTGAGGAATGCAGTCCTGGATAGGATTGGATAATGAATGCTAGGGTAGTAGGACATGGGACCTGAGCATGAAGGGCCTTGAATACAGTCAAGAGAATCTCAGAAAATAATGATACAGAGACCAGAGAATGTTTCTGTAGTATAGACTGCAATCCGCCTAATATTCATGCCATTATCAAGTGCAACAGTCAGCAATTTTTTTTTTTGTAAGGAGTGAGATGGTAAATATTTTCTGCTTTGTGGGTCACAGGATCTCTTAAAGCTACTCAGCGCTGCAGACATTGTAGCAAGGAAAGCAGCCATGGACAATATGTAAACAAATGGATTAGATGGATGTAACCCATGGACACAGTTGGGCAACTTCTGATCTAGTTTGATGTTAGCTGTTCTCTTTTCTAACAAAAGACCATTTGACTGAAATCTAAATGGCAACAGCAATTCTTAATGAATAGTGTTATTACTGTTTTTGATCACACATGCTATATGTGGATCACCCCCTAAAATAAATGGCAATATAACATAAAAGTCAGTGTACCTTTAAAACCTATATTTGTAATGTTCAAGTTGAATTATAGGTGTGTGAATTGGGTGGTAAGTGAATACTGCAGTGATCCTACCAACAATAATGGTCAAACAAAAAAAATTGAATCTCAATGACTAAAAATTAGTCAGTTTAGACTAATTTAAAGACAAAATATCAAGAAACCCTTCATTTTTTCTGAGAAAAAGTCATTGCATAAGACTTTGATCAATACAAAATTAATATTGCAGGTACAATGAAACTCTGGAGTTGGTTCCCCTGCCAGGTGACCCTCAGCGTGAAGGCAAAGACAAGCCAAGTTCTTTGATCTTTGCCACTTTCCTCAAAATGAGGATTTGAACCACGTGAAGTGCCTGGTCAGATTCTAATGTGAGCCCCCTTGCCATACTTTCTCAGGCTCTGAAGGAATCAGAGCCCTTCACTGTATGTGGCTTAATAAGTAACTCAACCATGGGCAAGAGCTTTTAAAGGACAGTTTTGACCCTCGGAGTCTGCTATAAACAAACATTCAGAACTTTCACCTATTTCCAAATACATTACAAGATTTTTGCACATGTGAAAAGGTGGTAGTAATGATGATAATGGCTCATCAGAGAACTGACTGTCTCCCTTTAAGTGAACGAAGACTGAGTGACATTTCTTGTGCTTCATCTTCTACACTGTCTCCCCCAGTTCCTCTTCTGCCCAGGCAGGGTATTTCTCTCTGTCATAGTTTTTGAGTATTTGAATGGTAGATCACACACCTTTAAGGCTGTTATTTTCAAGTTTTAATAATGTTTTGCAACTCACTTCCTGTTTCTCAGCTGCCAACCTTGCCAAAAGCATTCCTTGTCAGGTACTAATTTGGGTGACGTGAGGACCACTTGATCTAAATTTTTGGTGGGTAATTACTGAGTCAGAAGTGAGTAATTTTTTGATATCCAGTGGCAGCCAGAAAGGTGGGTATTTTACTAACCACTCATTAGAGATTCTCCAGTAGTGAAATGTCCTGAATTTTGCTCTGTTTGCAGACAGAAGAAAAATCTGACTGCTCAGATGAAGAGTAACTTCCTGCTTATTTTGGCAGTACTTACAAGTGTATTGAAGTTTTTTATTATGAACCAACTCCAGAGTTTTCATTGTACCTGCAATATTAATTTTGCATTGATCAAAGTCTTATGTAATGACTTTTTCTTCTTTTAAAAAAATCACAGAGATCTTATATTTAATTTAAAAAGTAGGTGAAGATATTTCAGTTATTAAGGATTTAAGAAATACCAGAAGTATTTAGTAGTAGATTTTAGTACTTGAGAATAAACAGCATCAGCCTTTCTCTGTAAGTGCTTGTTTTTGTTTCATGTAATACTTATGAGTAAATACGTCTGGGATTTCTAAAATGGTTCACTTTATTTTTCTACCAGAAGAAATAAATAATAGTGATATTTCTGGTGAGCAATAAAAATCACTTAACCTTGAAGCAAATTTGTGTGCCCATTTATTAGAAAGAGTGAAAGCCAAGATGAATTTTTGTTTTGGGAATTTCCTACTTTTAGTAACAAACACTAGCAGATTAGATCATGTTTCTTTACCTGCAAACTAAAAGTTGAACTGAAATTATATGTACTCATAGATTTTTTCGTTTCATATTGTCCTATGATTAAATCACTTTTTGTAATGATTAGCCAAATTGTATAATATAAAGTTACATACTTATAATAGTTACATTACTCAAGATAACATTCCTAAAGATCCAATTTAAAAGTAAAAAAATTTAATTGACTTGAATAAATTATTTTTTAAAATATTATATAGAATGAATGCTATATTTATTTTCTATGACTATTATAATAATTTACCACTAATTATGTGCTTCAAAAATAACATACATCTATTCATTCATGGTTCTGGAGGCCAGCAGTAATAAATCTATGTAAGTGGATATAACTGGGCCTGAATTAACATGTCAGTAAGGCTGTCCTCCTTCTGCAGTTTCTAGGGAAAAACATATTCTTGCCTCTTACAGCTTCTGGGGATTGCCAGCATTCGTTGGCTTGTGTCTGCATCACCACAATCTCCACCTCTGTGCTGTTCTCCTTCCTAGTCTCTCTCTTTCTCTCACTCTCTCTCTCTCTCTCTCTCTCTCTCTCTCTGTGTGTGTGTGAGAGAGAGAGAGAGAGAGAGAGAGAGAGAGGGAGAGAGAGTAATCTCTTTGCCTCTCTCTTATAAGGATGTATGTGATGGCATTTAAGTCCCATCTAGATAATCTAGGGTAATCTCCCACGTCATTAAGGCCCTTAATTCAATCGTGTCTGCAAAGATCCTTTTTTGCCATGTAACATAATTCACAAGATCCAGGGATTAGAATGAATATGTTTGGAGTCTTTTTTCAGCTGACTGCAAATGCTTATGAAACATTGGTACTGTGCAGGACAGATTATGATCTACTCCCTAATTGGAGCATAATCTTTTACAGGGGTTTGGAGAAAATAAAATTCACACCTACTTGGAAGTAACAAAGATTGCTAAAGAGAAGGAACTGTGAGCTGTGCTCTGAAAATAGGTATGGAATTAAAAGTAAAAATAGGGTGGAGAAACATTTCCAATGAATGGAAGATTTGGACAGAAGTCCTAAATGGGATAAATTTGACAGATATAGTATTGGGTTAGAACCTTGAGTTATTTTATGTTATTTTTTATTTTTTGAGACAAAGTCTTACTCCATCACCCAGGCTGAAGTGTGGTGGCACAATTTTGGCTCACACAACCTCCCCCTCCTGGGTTCAAGCGATTCTCCTGTCTCAGCTTCTCAAGTAGCTGGAATTACAGGCGTTCGCCACCATGCCTGGTTAATTTTTGTTATGTTTAGTAGAGATGGGGTTTCACCATACTGGCCAGGCTGGTCCCGAACTCCTGAACTCAGATGATCCAGTCACCTCAGCCTATGAAAGTGCTATGATTATAGGCGTAAGCCACCACACCTGGCCAGAACTTTGAGTTATAAAAACAGATTCCTGGGTTTGATTCCTCACTTTGCCTTTTTCCAGCTGTGTGTCTTTGTTTGATCTCTTTGTACTTCAAATATTTCATATTTATAATGGAGATAATAGTATCCAACTCATAGGTTTTTTGTTACAATCTTTAAGGTACTTATAATAGCATTTGCATATGGTAAAATATAAGTTGCTATTGTCATCCCTACATAGCTAATGTTTTTTATTTTAACGTTTATTAATTGCCCCAGTCCCCTTCAGAAGTAGGTAGAGGTACAAGCATTCCATGAGGAACTGAGAGGAACTAAACTTTCTCAAATGAATAATTCTCTTTGTTAATCACAGCCCAGTTCTCTAAAGCCCTAAGACAAATTGTAATGATGAGACTCCACTGTGATATTTTTACCTTACAACACCTTCAAGTAGGGATGGGTAGGTATTGCTATATTTTATCAATTCTGAGATGCACATTCTTTCACTGTTAGGTTGTGTTTTACAATTACTGTATATCATAGCTTAATTGGGAGCAGTTTTTCTTTCTTAGTGGTACATTAGGTAATGGAAAATTTTACAACCCATGGCACCTTAGATTTGATGAAATATGTTTAGCCTCATGTAGATGGGGAGACTGAGATACTATGTGCTCTGTTTTGAAGATGAGTCAAAGGTCTAGGTTTAGGGATAACCTTCAAATTCTGACACAGTCACATATTTTCTTCTCCAAACTTAGCCTCTGTAGTAGTCTTTTTAGAAGTCCCTTCAGCTGGGAAGAGGCAACATGACTCAGTGAAAAGAACATGCCCTTTAGCATCACACAGAACTGAGTTCATATCCAGCCTCTGCCACCACGTGACCCTAAGCAAGTTGCCTGTCCTCTACAAGCTTCAGTTAGCCCATTTATTAAAATATCTTGACAATATATTTATCACAAGGTCATAGTAAGAATTTCATTAGCTTCCTATCACAGATGCAGAGGGCTCACCAAATATTCTATCTACTCATTCACATTCCCTTGCTGCCTTGCATCTAGGCAGGGCCATGTGACTCATTCTAGTCAAGGGTTATGTGTGCCATTCTTGGCCAAGGTGTGCCACCCTGCAAAAGCCTTGACTCCTGAGAATCTGAAGGATCATATCCTCTGTATCATGTAGTTCATCCTGTATTTCTGAATAATTCTTGAGAGTAAACCCCACCTCACCCCTGGACATTCACATGAGACAGACCTGGAGCAAGAAGTAACTTCATGTTCTGGTTGGCTCCTGAGATACAGAGATTATTTATAACCAGAGCATGACATAGCTGTTTTCGTTTTACATTGCTGCATAAAATTTACCACAAACCTATCAGTTTAAAACAATATGCATTTATTATCTCACAGTTTCTGTTTGCCAGAAGTTTGGGTTAGGCATGAGAGGATTCTCAGCTTCAGTCCTTTCAGAGTTGAAATCAAGATTTGGCTCAAATGGCGGTTCTTGTCTGGAAGGATCTTCTTTCAAGATTACTGGTTTTTAGGAAGATTCATTTCTTTGAGATTGTAGGACTGGGATACCACTTTCCTTGCAGGCTTTTCTTAGCTCCTAGAGGCCATCTGGCTTTCTTTTTTTCCACATGGCTCTTTCTACCATCAAACCAACAGCTGCACACCAAGATTCTTTACATGTTTACAATCCCTGATTTCCTCTTCTGCAACCAGCCAGAGGAGAATTTCTGCTTTTAAAGGTCTCATGTGATCAGTTCAGAGCCTTACAGATAATCTCTGTGTCACAATAGCATTTTGGTTTACAGAGTACCCAACACATAATAGGTGTTTAACAAATATTAATTTTCTTAACACCATAGTCTCTGATCAGACATTTATCCCTGTTATTTCAGGGTATATTTTATTTTTAATTTTTTCAACAAGGAAGTTGTATTAGTCCAGTTTCACACTGCTGTAAAGAACAACCTGAGACCAGGTAATTTATAAAGAAAAGAGGTTTAATTGACTCGCAATTCCACATGGCTGGGGAGGCCTCAGAAAACTTACGATCATGGCAAAAGGTGAAGGGAAAGAAAGCATGTCTTACCACAGTGGAGTAAGGGAGGGAGGTGGCACTGCCACAGACTTTTAAACCATCAGATATTGTAAGAACTCACTCACTAACACAAAGACAGTATGGAGGAAACTACCCCTATCATCCCATTACCTCCCACCAGGGCCCTTCTTTAACAATGGGGATTACAATTTGACATGAGATTTGGGTGGGGACTCAGAGCCAAATCATATCATTCTGCTCCTGGCCTCTCCAAAGTCTCATGTTCTTCTCACATTTCAAAACCAATCATGCGACCTCTAAACTCTTAACTCATTCCACCATTAACTTAAAAGTCCAAATCCAAAATCTCATCTGAGATAAGGTTAGTCCCTTCTGCTTATGAGCCTGTAAAATTAAAAAAAACAAGTTAGTTACCTCCAAGATACCATGAGGGTACAGGCATTGGGTACATGCTTCCATTCCAAATGGGAGAAATTGGGGAAAATAAAGAGGCTACAGGCCCCATGCAAGTCTGAAACCTAGCAGGACAATAATTAAATCTCGACGCTTCAAAATACTTTCCTTTGATTCCATGTCTCACATCTAGCACACACTGATGCAAGAAGTGGGCTCCCAAGGTCTTGAGTAGCTCCATTCCTGTAGCTCTGCAGGGTACAGCCCTCTCAACTGCTTTCACAGGCTGGCATTGAGTGCTTGTGACTTTTCCAGTGGTATGGTGTATGCTTTCAGTGGATATGCATTTCTGGAGTCTGGAGGATGGTGGCCCCTTTTTCACAGCTCCACTGGACAGTGCCCCAGTGAGGACTCTGTGAAGGGTTCCATCCCTACATTTCCCCTCTGCATTGCCCTGGTAGAGCCTCTCCATGAGGGCTTCACCTCTGCAGCAGACTTCTGCCTGGATATCAAGGCATTTCCCTTCATCCTCTGAAATCTAGGCAGAAGCTCCCAAACTCTTGCCTTCTATGCATATACAGGCCCAACACCATGTGGAAGCTGCCAAGGCTTGGGGCTCCTCTTATGTAAATTTTTGCAGCTGGCACCTTAAATTTCTTCCCAGAAAATGAGTTTTTCCTTTCTACCACATGGTCAGGCTGCAAATTTTCCTGACTTTTATTTGCTGCTTCCCTTTTAAGCATAAGTTCCAATTTCAGACCATCTCTTTGTGAAGGTATATGACTGTATGCTGTTAGGAACAGCCAGGTCAACTCTTGAATGCTTTGCCACTAAGAAAATTCTTCTGCTAGATAACCTAAATCATCTCTCTCAAGTTCTAAATTCCACACATTTCTAGGGCAGGGGCAAAATGTCCTTAGTCTCTTTGCTAAAGCCTAGTAAGAGAGACCTTTATTCTAGTTCCCAATAAGTTCCTCATCTCCATCTGGGACCACTTCAGCCTGGAATTCACTGTCCATATCACTGTCTGCATTTTGGTCAGAACCATTCAACAAGTCTCTAGGAAGTTCCAAAGTTTTCCACATCTTCCTGTCTTCTTCTGAGCCCTCCAAATTGTTCCAACCTCTGCCCATTACCCAGTTTCCAAAGTTGCTTCCACAGTTTCAGATATCTTTATAGAAGTGCCCCACTCCCTTCGTACCAATTTTTTGTATTTGTTCATTTTCACACTGTTGCAAAGAACTACCGGAGACTGGGTAATTTATAAAGAAAAGAGGTTTAATTGACTGACAATTCCATATGGCTGGGATGCCTCAGGAAACTTACAATCATGGCAGAAGGTGAAGAGAAAACAAGCACGTCTTGCCATGTCAGAGCAGGAGAGAGGGTGGGGGTGGGGGAAGAACTGCTGTACACTTTTAAACCATAAGATGTCGTGAGAGTTTACTCACTATCATGAGAACAAAATAGAGGAAACCACCTCATGATCCGGTCACCTCCCACCAGACCCCTTCTTTAACACGTAAGGATTATAATTTGACATGAGATTTGGGTGGGGACACTGAGCCAAACTGTATCAGAAGTGTTAAGAGTCTTTGTTTCTTTATCTCCTGCTCAGAGAAATAAAAGCTCTGTTATAAGTTTATTGAAAATCATGTCAAACCATTTTCTATTATTTATATAAATATATAAATACCATAACAAAATATTGTGATTTGATGTGTGCATGTGCATGAGTGTGTGTATGTTTGTGCATGATTTTACATAAGTAACATCATACTAAATGTATGCCTTGCAACGTGATTTTTCACTGAAAAACAAATCTAGATGTTACATATTAAAGTGCATGAAACACATCATTGTCCATAGTTGTTGCACCTCATTCTATCAAAGTCTGTTTAGCAGTTTCCATTGTAGACACTTAGGTTGATTCAAACCAACTGTCACAAATATTTCCACAATGAATACCCATGTGTGTGTGTACACATATATCTCTTTGAATACAAGTACAAAAGTTTCATTTTTTATTTTGAGATGGAGTTTTGCTCTTGCTGCCCAGGCTGGAGTGCAATGGCATGAACTCGACTCACTGCTACCTCCACCTCCTGTGGCAAGTGATTCTCCTGCCTCAGCTTCCTGAGTAGCTGGGATTACAGGCATGCACCACTATGCCCAGCTAATTTTGTAGTTTTGGTAAAGACAGGGTTTCTCCATGTTGGTCAGGCTGGTCTCGAACTCCTGACCTCAGGTGATCCGCCCACCTCAGCCTCCCAAAGTGCTGAGATTATAGGCATGAACCACTGTGCCTGGCCCACAAAAGTTTCTTTAAGTTTGATGGTGAAAACTGGATTTCTTGGGCTATAATATGTATATCTTTTAAATTGTGACCAAAGCTGAAAAACTGATTCCCTCCAAAGTTTTTATAACAATTTTAACTCCCTCTAGTATTGGGTTAGTGCAAAAGTAATTGCAGTTTTTGCCATTATCACCACAGTCAGTTCCTACTAGGCAAAATGAGAGGGCAATGTTTCATTTTTTGTACTTACCACTGCTAAGTATTCCCAGCACATGAAACCTTTTTTTCCTAAATTCAGAACCACATGAGTAAAGGAGTAAGAACCCTTGCCCGAATATCCTTCCTTGCCACCCATCACTGTATGTTAGTTCCCAACATTGAATGTGTAAAACTTGTCTTAAGTTGGTCCTGTACACTCAGGCTTTTTCTTTTTCCTTTAAAATGACGATGACTATTTTCAAGGCCCTCAGCATATTTGTATAGTTGCTTGCCTGATATAAATGCAATATTAATGCCTTTAAAGTATGAATCTATGCCAAAGATCACCTGTTGTTTTACTAAAGATTACTTAGAGGAAATAAGAAAAATCATGT
>CAUYLG010025097.1:0-53073 GCA_963573385.1 Cacajao melanocephalus | reverse complement strand
TAAATTTTCTTCATTTATTTCAACCCAAATATATCACAACAGATTACATGAAGAAACAGATCTGAGAATCCTGCCAGATTCTATTAAGTCAGACATCAAAGATTTTTACAAAACTATTGATTTGACCCAAAGAAGCAATAGCTCTCAAGTATCCCCATGTGTTTTAGAAGCCTGAAGTCAGTGAGATAAAACCCAACATCAAGAATTTGAAGGAAAGTAACTTGTGAGGAAATAATATAAAGAAAACACTGGGTAGTTTGGCTAGAGCACAGTAATAATTAATTTGGTTTTCTGGTTTTCAAAAATTTGTATTACAATAAAAGGAAATTTCAATGTGCTATTTCAATTTTTAGTAGCAAGTAAATGAAGAGAAACACTAAAACTGAGTTCCCTCCCAAAATAAAAGATTTTTACAAAACTAAAAAAAAAGAAAAGTGGGCACACATTTGCGTTGGCATTTTACCAGATAAGATATACAGATGGCAAATGAGCATCCTTTCATATATTTAACACATGAAAGTTACCAAGGAAGTGCAAATTAAAACTACAATAACATACCACTACACATGTATTAGAATGGTGTTAAAATGACAATACCAAGTGCTGGTGAAGACACAGAGCAACTGGAACTCATATATTGCCTGCAGGAATGCAAAATAGTATGGTCACTTTGGAATATAATTTGACAATTTCTTATATAGTTAAATGTGCACTTAACCTATAAACCAACAATTTCACTTCTAGGTGTCTATTCAAGAGAAACGAAATCTTATTTTCACACTGTATACAAATGTTTATAGCAGCTTTATTCATAATTGCCAAAACTGGAAACAACCCAAATGTCCTTTTGTTAAATGGATAAGCAAATTGAGCTGTATCCATACAATAGAATACTACTTAGCAATAAAAACAAACTTTGATAAGTTCTCTAACTTTGATGAACTTCAAAGCATTATGCTACGTGAAAGAAACCAGACGCAAAAGGCTACATACTCTATGTTTCTGTTTATATGAGGTTCTAGAAAAGCAAAAGTATGGGAACAGAAAATAGTATGTTTAGTGCTTGCCATGGTTTGGAATGGAGGGAGGAGCTGACCAAAAGGGGCACAAGTGAATGTTTTGAAGTGATGATATCCTGATTGTGGTTATGATTTCATGACTATATACGTTTGTGAAAACTCAGAATTTTACATCGAAAGAGTTTTGTCATTTTGAAAACAAAAAATAATACAAGGCTTGATCCTTGTCTTCTCAAAAATATCTTTCTGATATAAAAGATACATAAAATCACATAAAATGTGTAGTGAAATGAATTTTTTTTTTGAGACAGAGTCTTGCTCTGTCACCCAGGCTGGAGTGCAGCGGCATGTTCTCGGTTCACTGCAACCTCTGCCTCCCGGGTTCAAGCAATTCTCCTGCCTCAGCCTCCTGAGCAGCTGGGATTACAGGCACCTGCCACCATGCCTGGCTAATTTTTGTATTTTTAGTAGAGACAGGGTTTCACCACTTTGGCCAGGCTGGTCTCAAACTCCTGACCTCATGATCCGCCCACCTCAGCCTCCCAAAGTGCTAGGATTACAGATGTGAGCCACCGCACCCAGCTGTGAAATAAATTTTAACAAAGCAAATATCATTGAAACCCCACTAAGATCAAGAAATAGAACTGTACCCCCTACTCCAGAATCCCCCTCCATGTGTCTAATTTGAGTCCCAAACCCCTCTTTCCTCTCATATATAATCATTGTCCTGACTTTTATAGAAGTCACCTTCTTGTACTTTCATAATTGTTTTTACTCAAATCTTCATTCCCAGACATTGTAGTTTGGTCTTGTCCATTAAAAAAAAAAGTCATATATTTTTAAACTCTCTTTTAAGCTATTGGTTCTCCTCTATCCCTTTCTTTTCCTTACAACTTATCAGGCTCTTTCAATTGGAGAGTTTCCCATGGTCTAAATTTTGTTGATTGTGCACTTGTGGTGAGATTCAGCATGTTCCCCTGTTCTCTGCATTTCCTGAAATTTGGCCTCTAGATCCAGAGACTGGAGCAGACTCAGGTTCTGTTCCTGGTGTCTGTCAAAACTATAGTAGTTACATGGTGTTTGGTATTTCTCTTTTGGGGACATTGCCAAGAGATTGGTGTCTGGAAAGGTAATAGAAAGTACCTCATGTCTGCTTATTTATCTTCCATGACTTTAGCAGCTGTTGGAGCTTAATACTTACATCTTTTAATTTACTGGCATTACAAAATGGTAATATTATTATTCTACCTTTTTCATTTTTTATTTGGAAAACTATTATAAGAAGGCACGTCTCCTTATGTATTATTTGGTTACCAAGTGATAATAGGAAAGGCAAAATAAATGTGTGATTCTTGCCCCTTGTGTAAAAGATTTCAAAATAATGAATTAGTTCCCTATTATCCTCTGAAGGTAAGCATTTTCTCTTTTTGGAAATCTTATTCTGAATTCAGTGGTTTAAACATATTTGATAGCTTTTAATTTGTTGAAATTATTATTATTTCTTGAAACTCAAATTGCTCCATATTTGGCCAGTTGGGAACTTTTTTTTTTTTTTTTTTTTTTTTTGAGATGGAGTCTCGCACTGTCACTCAGGCTGTAGTACAGTGGTGCTATCTTGGCTCACTGCCATCTCCACCTTCTGGGTTCAAGCAATTCTCCTGCCTTAGCCTCCCAAGTAGCTGGGACTACAGGCACGCGCCACCACACCCCAGCTAATTTTTTTGTATTTTTAGTAGAGATGGGATTTCGCCATGTTGGCCAGGATGGTCTCGATCTCCTTACCTCATTATCTGCCCACCTCAGCCTCCCAAAGTGCTGGGATTACAGGCATGAGCCACCACGCCTGGCCCAGTAGGGACTTCTTAATCTTGGCTTCTTCATACTGTTGACATAATTCTGGTTGCCTTTGATAAATAACTTTCTTGCTATCTAGTTTGACAAAAGGTTCATTTTGTAAAATTCCCACCTAGTCTTGGAATCAGCCATCTCTCCAAGATGCACTGATTTCTTTTAAGGAGAAATGATATTTCAAGAACACATTCTGGGGGTTAAGGATATTCCTTGCTGTTGGATTGGCCCTTGTTTTCAATAGGCAGAATGGACAGTATTTTCAATGGACAGAAAAAGCAAATGCACACATACAAATATATTTAAAGGTTAAAATACCTCATGAGTTTATATTGATAACTCCAATTCAACTTCAAGACTACAGAGCTTTCTCTCTTTTTCTTTTTAGAGACATGGTCTTGCTATGTTGCCCAGGCTGGTCTGGAACTCCTGGGCTCAAAAAATCCTCCCGCCTCGGCCTCTCAAAGTCCTGGAATTACAGGTATGAGCCCCCATGCCCTGCCTGATGGAGCTTTCCCTTAATCTCTTCTGTATTCCATCCATATCCTCTTTCTTCCACACCAAGGAGCCCTATCTCAAGGATATTGAGGTTTATAGAATGAGAATATCCCACAATTACTCATTGTTTCATTTCCTATTACATATACAACAATCTCAGAATAACAATACTAATAATATCACCAAAATGACTAATAAAAACATTTAAAAATTTTGGTATATGCTCCCCTTCATTTTTAATAGCTATACTACCCCTACATTGTCAGAGCACACAGCCATTTTATACTCTCTCCCTTTAGCCCTCATTTAGTCTTAGTTGTTCTAGTAAGTATTAGTTTTGTACTAGTTTGTACTAGTATTAGTTTTGTACTAGTAATAGCTTGTAATTAGTTGTACTAGCAACTGTTAGTTTTGTACTAGCAACCATTAGTAACTTTTGCAATTACTTTTGCACCAACCTAATATATTTAACGCTCACCAGTAGTTCTTATGTTGATGGCCCACTAGTCATTTTGGTTATCTGATGCTCGTTCCCTAATAGATTACCCAAGAAGGGTTCCTGGGAACCGTATTCCCTGAATTCTTACATGTTCATAAGTTTGCTTGTTTTCATTATACTTGACTCATACTTCCTTTCTTCAGTTATCTTCAAGATATTGTTCCATTTTCTGACGACAATCTAAAAAAAAGTAAATCTGAAGCTAATCCAATTTTCTTTTACTTAAAAGTCATATATCCTTTTTCCTAGAAGCCCAAATACATTTTTTCTTTTTTCTTTAAAATCCAGCAATTGTACTAGAATTGACCATTCTGGGTATTTGGTGTGCTGTATTGGTGTGTCATTTCAAATCTTTTCTTTTTTTCCTTCCTGAAAGATTTTAGTACTTGTTCTAGTCCTTTAATTTTGTTTTCTTCTTCTTTGTTTATTTATTAAGACGAGTTCTCATTCTGTTGCTGAGGCTGGAGTACAGTGGCATGATCATGGCTCACTACAGACTTGACCACCTGGGCTCAAGCAATCCTCCTGCCTCAGCCTCCCAAGTAGCTGGGACTACAGGTACACGCCACCAGGCCTGGCTAATTTGTTTTCTTCTTTAGGGACTTCTCTTATCCGTATTTTCGATCTTTGTCATTCTTCAATATTTGTCACTTTTCTCTTAAATCCTTGTCTCTTTCTAAGTTAAAAACATGTAAAAAGTATTTTCTTCTTTTTCATGTATTTCTCTTCAGACACTACGATTGAATTTATTTGCTCTTATTTTCTTTTTAGCTTACTCTTTAGTTCTTCAATTATTTTTGCTTTATTTCTAATTACTTCCTTATTTCTACGTCTTCATTTCTGAATTTCTAAACCTTATTTTTGTTATTTCATATTTTGTATTTTTTCCTAGTGTCCTATTTCATTTGGAAGTAACAGATTACAGTTTTGATCTGTTTTGTGGATTTTTCTTTCTGGGGTGCTCTCATTGCCTACAGCTCCTTATTCCTTTTTTTCCTTGTAAAAAATATGTGACCTTGATATTTTTCTGTTGCTCCTTTATTTATTTATGTATTTATTGTGCCACTGCATTCTGTTGCCCAGGCTGGAGTGCAGCGGCACAATCTTGGCCCAGTACAATCTCTGCCTCCCGGGTTCAAGCAATTCGTGTGCCTTCCGAGTAGCTGGGACTACAGGCATGCGCCACCACATCTGTCTAATTTTTAGTGTTCTGTTGCTTCTTTTAATGTAAAATTCATTTTTCTGAACTTTTGTTGTAAAAATTGCATTGAAAAAAATTATCTTACTTCACAGAACTCCCTCTCTTGATTTGGAGGAGTGTTAAAACATAAGGCAGCTTGCTTTATGATATTTCACTTTTTTGGTGTGGAGCTTTTCTTTCCCTCATCTTTTGTCCATGTCCTGTTCAATTTTTATTCCACCCCGAGCAACTTATCTTTAGTGTGAGTCTCTGTCTGGCAAAGGGGACCTGGCAGGTTGGCTGAGAGAGTTCAGAGGGGCTACGCATCTGCAGCCTCTTCAGACTTAGGCGCCAGGGGCTTGACATTGGTATTGGACCAAAGCCCTACCAGTTTCAGCTGCTGTTCTCAGACCGGCCGCCCTCTATCCAGTGAATGCCTGTTGGCTATTTTGGGGTCCTCCTGTTCTCAGACCCATCAGATGCAGCTCCTTTATTCTTTCTCCCACACAGGCGCTGATACCATCCATGTCTTGTAACTGTTGGTGGTTTATCTCTGCTCACTTGTATTTTGTGGGGATCACCTGTCACCTAGTTTTGTGGTAAACACCACTCATGGACTTTTGGTTTTTCTATCTAGTCATTCTCTCTTTTTTTATTTAAGGATTTAGAAAGAATGAAAAACTATGCTGCTGATGCAGTCAGCTTCCCAGAATCCTCTCCCAAGTTAATTCAATTATAAGTGTATTTTGTATGACAGTCCCTTGGGGAGATTGCTTGTAACTTATGGATGTTGACATCCTGCTTCTATTGAAGCCCAGGAAGGTGAAGGGCCTTAAATCTTAGCTGTTTATGATACCTCACTTAATGACCAAACATAGGGAAACTAAAATACGAACATAGCAAATTACCAACTCCCATGAATTTTTAAAAACATTTAAATTTAATTACAACAGAAATATTTCTAAGCATTTGGAGGTTGTTTTAACAATAAATAAAAGAAACCATTTGTGCATATATTCTCAGAATTAACACAATGCAGCTTTCTTTTACGGGGTACACATATGCATACATTACTCATGTACAATCTTTATAGGATATGATATACTTGCATATATTGCTGTAAATTTTACTTTCATTATACTACTCTTGTTGCCAGGAAATTGTAATAAGTGGCAAAAAAAAAAAAAAAAGATTTTCAGTAGGCAGGCAGTCAATTGATAGTATCATTAGCACTGACAGAGCGCCCACCCAGCATGGACCGGCAGAACTAAAAAAATTCTCAAGTGGTCATCTCATTCAGACCACTGCCTCAAGAATCTTTCTAACACAATGTGTTTAAGTACAGACAATTGGCCAGGCGCGGTGGCTCATACCTGTAATCCCAGCACTTTGGGAGGGCAAGGCAGGCGTATCACCTGAGGTCAGCAGTTAGAGACAAGCCTGGCCAACATGGTGAAAACCCATCTCTACTAAAAACACAAAAATTAGCCAGGCGTGGTGGTGGAGGCCTGTAATCCGAGCTACTTGGGAGGCTGAGGCAGGAGAATTGCTTGAACTCAAGAGGTGGAGGTTGCAGTGAGCTGAGATATTGCCTGTACTCCAGCTTGGGTGACAGAGCAAGACTCCACCTCAAAAAAAAAAAAAACCTGTACTGACAATTGTTAACAACCAACAGTATCTGTAGGAAGTGAGTTTTGGGTTTTCTATCCACTTTTGCTATCAGATAAACTAAGATGCAGTGGCAACAAGCATAGCAGACAGAAACAATACTTAAGCACGACATATATATATATCTATATATCTATATATATATATAGATATATAGATATATATATATATATAAAACAGAGCAATGGTAGCTAGGAAACAGCAGCATAGATAGTGCATTGAAGACGAATAGTTGAGGAGCCAGGGGTAACTCTCGGGCCGTGTTATGAGGCTACGCGAGTGGCATTACACACGGTTGCCATAGCTACAGAACCGCACAAGCTGTAGACACACGGAGCCTATGTACCCACCCACCCTGCTGCCACTGCTTTCCACACCTGCCCCTGTGAGTTTCCTACAGCTCCAGTGGAAGAAGGAAAAGACCATATGGCTTAAATCAAAATATTTTTTTCACTTCTAAAAATCAGAATACCAGAGATTCAGAGCAAAAAGCAATGGAATACTGGAAAATGCTTATTTCCCAAGGGTCATGAGGCTTCAGAACATCTATTCAAGGATGAAAGGCTAGCAACCCTCAGACACCCACATCCACATCTACTGTACTGTGCCTTTTTACCCTCTCGATTCCCCTCCTTGCTACGCTGATCCTGTCTCTCTCTGCCTTCTGCCTTTTTACCTTCTCAATTCTCCTCCTTGCTACACTGATCCTGTCTCTCTCTGCCTTCTCCACTCCCAACCCCCTGCCCTGACAGCAGCACCAGGGAGAGTGAGAACACTATTCAAAGGAATCCATGTGGACTGAAGCAGTGGAGCAGGGATTAGACATTTTGGTACTGAGTTTTCTTCCAGTGGGATTAAAGAAATGCTTTTTGATCCCACTGCCAGATTTAAGGCAAAACCAGGGAAAAACAGTAGTGGTTGTTGGAGTTGGGGAATAGGAGAAGAAAAAAGAACAGAAGAGGAAAGCATCTTGGGTATAATTAGGGAGGTGCCTAGGTGTCAGCCTGGATCCAGGGGTTGTGAGGTAGGCAGTAACAAACACGTGTTAAGGAGGCACCCGGGGGAACAGCTCATTTTCCCTGGTGTACTCTCCCTGGTGAGCCAGCTTCTCCCTAGACAATTGAGGGACTTACTTCTTCACATTCACTGATATCAAGGTGAAAAAGATGGTTTAGGCACTTTCTGGTTCTGTATTTGGAATTTCAGATGAAGTGAAGTCTGCAGACCCTTTCGGCATGCATTCCTTCTCAGATCATGCCATAGGAGTCAACCCTGACCCAAAGATGGAAGATGGCGTGGCACAGAGGAAAGATGGCTTCACCACCTGCAGTGGTTTCCCAGGGCTGCTGTCACAAGGCACCACAAACTGGGTGGCTTCAAACGACACAAATTTATGTCTGTTCTGGAGGCTGGAAGTTTGGCCATACTCCCTGTGACCCTGTTGGCGAATCCTTCCTTGCCTTTTCCTGGCTTCTGGGGGTTTGTCTGCCATCCTTGGTGCTTCTGAACACCTCTGTTACTCACTGTGCATCCCTGTCTCTTATTATGGTGTTCTTTTTGTTTTCTTTTTTTCTTTTCAGATGGAATCTCACTTTGTCACCCAGGCTGGAGTGCAATGGCACGATCTCAGCTCACTGCAACCTCTGCCTCCCGGGTTCAAGCAATTCTTCTGTTTCAGCTTCCCAAGTAGCTGGGACTACAGGCACCCGCCACCACACCTGGCTAACTTATTGATCAGGCTGGTCTTGAACTCCTGACCTCAGGTGATCCACCCACCTTGGGTTTCCAAAGTGCTGGGATTACAGACATGAGCCATCACACTTGGCCACAGTGTTCTTTTTTCAAGGACACCATCATATTGGATTAGAGACTGACCCTGCTCCAGGATGACCTCATCTTTACTAATTACATCTGCAACTATCCTATTTCTATTCTACGACTGGATCACATTCTGGGGTATTGGATGGTTAGGATTTCATCGTATCTTTTGTGGAGAAACACAATTCAATTCATAACATCCATCCATCTAAGTTCAAATCCAAGCTTGGGCACTTATCAGCTGTGTTATCTTGGATAAATCCCTTAGCTTCTCTGAGCTGAGGTTTTCTCATCTATGAAATGAAGCTGGTAGGAGGTCATAATATCCATCTCATGGAGTTGTTGCTGCATAGAAGAGTAGAAAAGGAAAGAAAAGGAGAAAATATAGGTGTACGCATGGTGGAGAATGATAGGGCAGCCCTTTGTGGACTTGCTTTCTCATAGGAAGAAGTACTGTTGACCCAGTGAGTAAACACCAAGGTATTAGGGTAAAGGATCAGGCTGTATGATCAAAGGTGGGTAAGCAAATCTCTTCATATGACCCTGTGTGGGGTATTTAAAGTAAAGAGCAGACCAGGCGCAATGTTCATGCTCTGTAATCCAAGCACTTTGGGAGGCTGAGTCAGGCAGATCACTTGAAGTCAGAAGTTTGAGATCAGCTTGGCCAACATGGTGAAATGCCTTCTCTACTAAAAACACAAAAAATAGCAGGATATGGTGGCGCATACCTGTAATCCCAGCTACTCAGGAGGCTGAGACAGGAGGTAGAGAGCCTGGGAGGTAGAAGTTGCAGTGAGCTCAGATTGTGCCACTGCACTCTAGCCTGGGTGATAGAGTGAGACTCAGTCTCAAAAAAATAAAATGTCCAGGCACAGAGGCTCACACCTGTAATCCTAGCGCTTTGGGAGGCCAAGCGGGGCGGATCACCTGAGGTCAGGAGTTTGATACCAGCCTGGCCAACATGGGAAAACCTCGTCTCTACTAAAAATATAAAAATTAGCTGGGCATGGTGGTGCGTACCTGTAATCCCCAGCTACTCAGGAGACTGAGGCAGGAGAAATGCTTGAACCCAGGAGGCGGAGGTTGCAGTGAGCTGAGATTGAGCCACTGCACTCCAGCCTGGGTAACAGGGTAAGACTCCATCTCAAAAAAAAAAAGCAAATAAAAATATAAAATAAAATAAAGAGCATTTGGTATTGTTTGAATTAAAAGGCTGGGGTATAGATAATCCGTTGACTTTGCTACTAGGCTGCCTATGTCTAGCCCTGCTTTGTGATGAGGTCTGCCCTCCAATGTGTCCTCAGGGTCCTTACTTCCTGTTATCCTTATGAGGTTCAGTAGTGCTGAGTGCAAACACTCTGTGGCTCATTTGTTCATTCATTCATTCAACAAAATTTATTGAGCAACTGAGGAAATATAACAATAAAGAATCTGCGCTCATGCAGCTTCTACTAGAGAAGGAGAGACAGACAATAAACCCATAATATGTTCATTTATAATGCTGGATAAATAAACTACCTATGAAGAAAATAAAGCAGGGTAAGACGATAGAACGTTAGGGATGAAGCGGTCAGGGAAGACCAGCTTCTCAAGATAGAATGTAGCCAGGCACGATGGCTCATGCCTGTAATCCTAGCACTTTCAGAGGCTGACGCAGGAGGATTGCTTGAGCTCAGCAGTTTAAGACCAGTCTAGGTAACATGGTGAAAACCTGTCTCTACCAAAAAAAAAAAAAAATCAGCCAGGCACGGTGATGTGCACCTGCAGTCCCAGCTACTCAGGAGGCTGAGGTGGCAGAATTGCTTGAGGCCAGGAGGCCAAGACTGCAGTGAACCATGATTTTGCCACTGCACTCCAGCCTGGGTGAGAGTAAGACCCTGTGTCAAAAATGAAACAAAAGAAAAAGAATTGGAACTGAAACCTGAATGAATCGAGAGTCATTGTGCTGTCTGCAGGATGAACATTCCAGGCAGAAGAATAGCAAAGGCAGACTAGAGACTAAAGCAAGCATGGTGTGTTCCAGGAGGAGCAGGAAGGCCACTGTGGTTGCAGAATAAGCATGGAAAATTTAATGATAAAAATATGTAAGCCAAACTCTAGAGAAATTATAGAAGCCAGCACGACATAGAAACAAAAAATATCTGGGCTTCAAAGCCAACAAGACTTGAGTTCAAACCTAAGCCCCACCATTGATGGTTTTATGTACTTGGACAATCATCCAACATTTATGAGCCTCAGTTTTCTTATCTATAAAGTGGGAAAATAAGTCATTTTACAGGGATATTGTAAAGTGAAAATGAAATTTCAAATGAGATTTGGAAGAAGATGGGCTTTGGAAGACAGATTTAAGTTAGAATTCTACTTCTATACCTTACTTTCTCTGCAGCCATAAAGCTGAGACTTATTTGGCTTCTCCACATATGAAATGTGAGTGGGAATATCATGTAATAGAGTTGTGATGAGGATTTAACTAGATGAAATACGCTTTTATGTTTGGCAGTTTCATTATGTTGTGTCTGATTGTGGATTTGTTTCTGTCCTTCTCAGGACTCAATATTCTCATTTAATCCAAGGACTCATATCATTTTTTAATTCTGCAAAATGTATTAGCTCTTTGATGTCTCTTGTCTCTGCTTGCCATTTTCCCTGTATCAGTCAAGATGAACTATGTTATATGCAGAACAAACAATCTCACTATCTCGGTAGTTTAAAACAATAAGATGCATTCCTCACACTTGCTACATATCTATTAGGGGTGGACTCTGCCCTGTGTTGCCCTTAGTCTGAAATTCAGCTGATATAGAACAACCACAACCTGGAATGCTGCTGGTTGCCTTGGCAGAAGTGAAAAAAAAAAAGAGAGAGAGAGAGAGGGAGAGAGAAAAAGAGAGAAAGTGTATGTGTGTGTGTGTGTGTGTGTGTGTGTGTGTATTATGAATTGTGCATTGAGTCTTTTTATTTATTTATTTTTTTGAGGTAGAGTCTTGCTCCGTCACCAGGCTGGAGTGCAATGGTACAATCTCGGCTTACTGCAACCTTCGCCTCCCGGGTTCAAGCAATTCTCCTGCCTCAGCCTCCTGAGTAGCTGGGACTACAGGTGCGCACCAACACGCCCGGCTAGTTTTTTGTATTTTTAGTAGAGACTGGGTTTCACCATGTTGGCTGGGATGTTCTCGATCTCTCGACCTCGTGATCTGATCACCTTGGCCTCCCAAAGTGCTGGAATTATAGGCATGAGCCACCATGCCCAGCCCTATTTTTTATTATTTTATTTTATTATTTATTTATTTAGAAAAGCAACATGATTGTGACCTATTTTTTAATTTTTTTAGAGGCAGGCTCTCTCTCTGTCACCCAGGCTGGAGTGCAGTGGCGCAAGATCACAGCTCACTGCAGCCTCGAACTCCTGGACTCAGGCAATCCTCCTGCCTCAGCCTCTTGTGTGCAATAAGTCTTAAATCATCTGCCCAGAAGAGACATGTATCACTTCCAGTCACACGGCACTGGTTAAAGTAATTCACATGACCACACCTGAGTGCCAGGTGGTGAGGAAGTACACAAATATCCCATGTGTCCAGGAGGCTAGCAGAAAATATTTGAAAATCAGCAATAAGGATGTCACTCTCTCCTTCTGGAACTCAAATAGATGCACCTTGAACTCTTTCATTCTATCTTCCGTGACTCCCAACTCCTCCTTCACGTTATTCCTTTATCTTTTTCTGAGCTGCATTTCTTAGATAATTTACGGCTTTTCTTTTCAGCTATGTCTAGACTATTATTAACCAACCACTGAGTTTGAATTTTCAAAAACTAGTTTTCATTTCTAGCTTTTTCAAATTCACTTGCTCTTCTTTAATACTGTCCCTTTTTTGCCTAATAGATTCTATTTTTCCTTTAAATTTCTACTCTATTTTTTAACATTTGAAAGTTTCTTTCAGATTGAGCTATTATTTCTAGTTCTAAGGGTGTGAATCTCGAGACCAGCCTGGCCAACATGGCGAAACCTCATCTCTACTAAAAATACAAAAAGTAGCTGAGCGTGATGGCAGGTGCCTGTTGTCCCAGCTACTCAGGAGGCTGAGGAAGGAGAATAGCTTGAACCCAGGAGGCAGATGTTGCAGTGAGCCAAGATCAAGCCACTGCACTCCAGTGGGTGACAGAGTGAGAATCTATCTCAAAAAAAAAAAAAACGCTGCAAACCCTCTTCTGAATTGTTCATGCTAACTCTTGAAATGATTTTTTTCTTGGCTAATGTATAAATTTTTATTCTAAGCTTAGCTTCAGTGAAGATGGTCCCATATGCTTTGGGTTAGAGGAATGTCCCTCCAGCGCAGTTTTGCATTTGCCTCTGCAGAAGACACTTGGGTATCACTGGGGCTGAATAAATGTTCATGTTAATGCCTCAGCTAGGATCGCAGAACCACATGGGAGGTGTGAGTTCAGGTCCAACACTCCATTGATGGGTAGAATGCCCTTGGGTTTTGCTTTCCCATTGCTAAATCTTTTCCCACACATTGCCTTGAGTTGATATCCAGCTTGGCTAACACTTCCAGAGGCTGATTAGAGGAATTTTTGTAACTCCAATTTTGCACATGGTACAGATCTTTGAGATTGGAGCTGGATGTTGGTCGCTGAGGCTCACTCTCCCTCAACACAGGTTCTGAAGCCTGCACTCTGCTCCTCACGCTGCTGTTGGAACCCCAGCTTCAGTAAGTAAGTAAGACCGATTTCGGACTCCAACATCCCAATAGCCATTCACTTTTTGTTCTCTCTTATTCTGGTTTTTAAAACTTCTTTCATTTCTAGGACATGGAGATACCTGTTACTCAATTTGAACTCTGTTTTTTTTTTTAATTTAAAATTTTGTTATCATTTAAGCAGCATTTCTATGTACTTGAAATTAGGGATGGGCTCTCTTAAATCACCTCAGTTCTCCATATTGAATTTCCAGAATTTTCTATACCTTTTAAGATAAGCAACTTTAAAATGAATGAGTTCAGTAAGATGCTAGCTAGTAGGTTGTGAAGGGTCAAAAAGGGCATTTTAAAGAGGGGAGATGAGCTTGTATATAATCTCAAGGAAAGAGAGCATGGACAAGGGAGAAATGGCAGATCAAAGAATGAGAGGGATAGGAACAAGGTTGGAATCAGAATAGATCTTGGAATCTAGAGTGCAGCTAGAAGGATTAGCTTTGAACAGAAGAAATGGTACCTTTTCCTTAGTAGGAAAGCAGGAAAGAAGGGGTATAGGTTTCTATAAGTTGCTGGAGGGAGTCTGGAAATTGAGGCCTGATACCTCTGAGTTCTCTGAGATCAGATTTGAGGTAAGCCATGAAAATGGAAGCCTGGCTAGGCACAGTGGCTCACACCTATAATCCCAGCAGTTTGGGAGGTGGAGGTGGGCTGATCACTTCAGGCCAGGAGTTCAAGACCAACCTGGGCAACATAGCAAAACCCCATCTCTACTAAAAATACAACAAATTAGCTAGGCATGGTGGTGCATGCCTGTAATCCCAGCCACTCAGGAGGCTAAGGCATGAGAATTACTTGAACCTGGGAGGCGGAGGTTGCAGTGAGCCGAGATGGTGCCACTGCACTCCAACCTGGGTGACAGAACGAGGCTCCATCTCAAAAGAAAAAAAAAAGGAAGCCTGGAGAGTGCTGAAAGTTCACAATATCATCTGTGAGAAGTAGGAGAGAACGTCAAATACAGACACATAAAGGAACTTCCAAATAGACAAGCAGGTCCTGCTGAGGTTGGAAGCCAGGCACTGACAATGCCCCCCACACAGTGGGTGGGTAATATGTTTTCCTGCATCCCTAAACCGCCCACATGTAGGAGCAGAGAAGTACATGGCAGGGTTGGTTGAAGGTTAGAGTTTGCAAGGCAGCTGCAGATAAAAGACAGGCAGGTGTGGGAACGGAGGATGGGAAGAGCATGGCTGAAGTGGTAAAACAGGAAAACTTAGCTGACTATGAACTAAACCCATCCCTGAACAGCAACAAAAGTAGAATAGGCCAGGCATGGTGGCTCATGCCTGTAATCCCAGCGAGCTCTTTGGAAGGTTGAGGTGAGAGGATCACTCGAGCCCAGGAGTTTGAGACCAGCCTGGGCAACATAGTGAGACCTTGTCTTTACAAAAAATTTAAAATTAGCTGGGTGTGGTGGCACATGACTGTAGCCCCAGATACTCGGGAGGCTGAGGTAGGAGGATTGTCTGAGCCCTGAGAGTTGAGGCTGTAGTAAGCCATGATCATGCCACCGCACTCCAGGCTTGGCAACAGAGTGAGACCCTGTCTCAAAAAAAGGAACAAACTGCGTTATGGTTAATGATAAGCCCCATGGCAAGGTCAGACCTCTGGAAATGGCAGCATTATGCAGGACAGTGTCACTTTTGTGACCAGGTTTTCTACTTCCCTCTTAGGTAACAATTTCCCTGTTGTGGAGACAACTACTCTCTGTTTCCGCTAATCTTGATTTATAGATTTGCTGATGTCTCCATAGGCTTCTAGTTCAAACTCCCCAAGAGAAAACACGTGGTTGGTGTGGCCAGTATCCACTCCTACTGGGCAGAGCCCTTGTACCAGGTTGTCCCATCGGCCTTTGACCTTTGGATCAAGTGTCCAGCTTTGGCCAATCAGTTGAGGCCTGGGTGATGGGATTACATGGCAGCATGTACCTGATGCAAGAGACCGCTCAGGAAGGTCTAAGACTTTCCACAATCCCTTCCAGAAGGAAGAAAACAGCAGGCAGCACTTTCCTCATAAACATTTCTCCTTATGGACTTTATAATAGGTCTCTGTCCGTTTTTCCAGCTCTTGCTTCTCTCCAATTTGGGTAGCTGGACACAGTTCAAAACATTTCCTTTATAGAGCACCTAATTGTGTAAGTTGCATATGTTATATTTTTGCTTGGAATTTACTCTGCCTACACCTTTCTATTCACATATACACATAAATAAGCTCTCACACTCTTTTTTTTTTTTCCGAATCTCTGCCTCCCATTTTGAGGAAGAAATAAATTATTTTCTACACATAATTTTCTTTTTAGCATGTCTACATTAACACTAGTAGTGTAGAATCTTTTAATGTGTGATAAAATGAGTAGTTTCAGTTTCAAGGTGGGATTTTTACCACCTAATGTGAAACATTCTGGCAATATCTATTAATTTAAATTATCTAGAGCAGGGCTCCGCAAACTTTATCTGTAAGGGGCTTGATGGTAAACAATTTAGGCTTTTAGGCTCCAGCCATCCACTGTCCATCACAACCATTCAGCTCTCTCACTGCAGCATGAAAGCAGCCAGAGACAGTATGTAAATTACTGAGCATGGCTGTGTTTTAGTAAAACTTTATTTACAAAAACAGGCTATAGGCTGGACTTAGCCAGAGGTTCGTAGTTTACCAAATCCTGCTCTAGAGGATAATTATTTATGGCTTCTGCTATTTGGCTGGATGAATAAGAGCTGAATCTCCCAGTGGTAGTGGTTTTTCTAACAGATGGCATGGTAGTTCACTGTACTGCTGACTTTCTTTATGTAGATCAAGCTATACAGCGATAAATAATTGAAGGTCACCTCATTGCACAACCCTAGAATCATGCAGTGCTTAGCCTGTGTGGCCACATGCAGCTGAATAGATTTAAAGTAATTTGGCGGGGTGCAGTGGCTCACAGCTTGTAATCCCAGCACTTTGGGAGGCTGAGGCAGGAGAATCACTTGTACCCAGGAGGCGGAGGTTGCAATGAGCCAAGATTGTGCCACTGCACTGCAGCCTGGGCAACAGAGCGAGACTCTATCTCAAAAAAGAAAAAAAAGATTTAGAGTAATTTTTTGGCAGTTCCAATTTAAGAGCAGATTAAGGCAAAAGAACAGGTTCTGTGTTCATTCATTTACCCATTCAGCAAGGTTTGCTGATCTCTCTTATTGGTTCAGACACTGCAACAACTGCCAAGACCACATGAATAAATCAAACAAGGTCTTTGTTCCTAAGGAGCTTATGGTCTAGTTAGGTGTATTGGTTTCCTAGGACTGCCTTAACAAAATACCACAAACTGGGTGGCTTAAAAAAGCAGAACATCATTGTCTGAAGGTTCTAGAGGAAAGAATTCTGACATCAAGATGTCAGCAGGGCCATGCTCCCTCTGCAACCTGGAAGTGACAATCCTTTCTTGCGTCTTCCTAGCTTCTGGTGCCTTCTCTGCAATTCTTGGCATTCCCTTGCTTATAGCAGCAGTTCTTCCATTTCTACCTCCATTGTTACATGGCATTCTCCCCTTGCGCCTCCATGCGTGTGTCTCTTTTCTCCCTTTTTTTTTTTTTTTGAAACCTAGTCTTGCTTTGTCACTCTGTTGCCAGACTGGAGTGCAGTGGCACAATCTCGGCTCACTGCAACTTCCACCTCCCAGATTCAAGCAATTCTCCCTCAGCCTCCTGAGTAACTGGGATGACAGGCACACACCACCACGCCCAGCTAATTTCTGTATTTTTAGTAGAGACAGGGTTTCACCATGTTGGTCAGCCTGGTCTCAAACTCCTGACCTCATGAACTGCCCACCTCGGCTTCCCAAAGTGCTGGGATTACAGGTGTGACCCACCGAGACTGGCCTTCTTCACTTCTTATAAGGGCACCACTCATATTGGATTAAGGGCCAACCCTACCCCAGGATTACAGGTATCATTAACCCTACTGCAGAATTACTGGTATCATTAACTACATAATGATACCTGCAAAGGCCCTATTTCCAAATAAGGTCCCATTCTGAGGTTTTGGTAGTTAAGACTTCAGCATGTCTTTCTGGGGGACACAATGCCATTCATTACATGAAGTAAGAATAAATATGAAAAACTATGGTGGCTATGATAGAAGTCTACGTAAGGTACAAGGCAAAGGTAGGGATGGGGAGATTCATTTTATCTTGGAGGGTCAGGAAAGATTCTGTAGACGAGGTGAAGCTTGAGCAGATTCTGAAAAATGATGCAGGGTATTTGCCAGACAGAAAATGGGGTTGTAAATCGGGCCTGGGGAGTGGTAGAACATCCCCACAGGAGCAGAAGCAGGGATGACAGTGTAGCAGCCTGTTTCATAATGTTCCCCCACAGCCTGAAGGGGGTTTAGGCTTCCCGCTTTCCAGAGAAATCAAGATGAGATCCTAAACACCTTGCCTATCTATGACAGTTATCTGCGATCAGAAGCAGCTCACTGGAGGTGGTGGGTAGGGGCGATCTAATAGGAAAGCAGAAGGCTAGGTGGCAGGTAACTAATGGAAGGTATATTTGCACGGTAAACACGCTCTTTTTATTTAGTTTGCCTGTTATAGATTAATAAAATTGCAACATTATCTAAAGAGGCCTTGAATAACACTTCACATAAGTTGGAGAAAACATCAATCACATATTTCAAAAAATAAGCACAGCCAGCAATGGCTTGAGGAAGCAGTATTGGAAACATTGATGATGACGGGCCTCCCCCAGGCCCGTCACCCATTTGCAACACTGGGGGTTGTGTGTCGTTCCTGCCCAGGCACTGTGCTAAGTGATTAAATGTGTTCTATCTCATCATCCCCAATTTACAGATAAAAGCTTGGAGGGTTGGAAAGATTAAATACATTGCCGTACTCACACAGCTGGTGATTTTATTTCAACGATCATCTAAGAAAAACATAATAAATGTATCAACTAGGATTCCGCACTATCCAGCACAGTAAGCCATTAGCCACAAAGTGGCTACTTAAATGGAAATTAACTAAAAGTTCTGTTCCTAGTTGTAGTTGTCCCCTTTAAGTGCTCAATAGCCACGTGTGGTGAATGGCTACCATAGAACATTTCATTAAGAACAAGACGACAGGCTCACGTCCTGTAATCTCTGTGCTTTGGGAGGCCGAGGCTGGTGGATCATTTGAGGTCAGGAGTTTGAGACCAGCCTGGCCAACATGGTAAAACCTCATCTCTACTAAAAATACAAAAATTAGCCAGGTGAGGTGGTGGGCGACTGTGATCCCAGCTATTCAGGAGGCTGACACAGGAGAATGGCTTGAACCCAGGAGGCGGAGGTTACAGTGAGCCAGGATCACACCATCGCACTCCAGCCTGGGCGAAGGTGCAAGACTCCGTCTCAAAAACAGAACAAGATGACCACTTCATAACTGAGGACTGCCTCATGATTTCACTCATGTTTGCATGTGTTTGTAATCAAATTGGCATAGTGTAGCATTCCCCAGTTGTCCCTGGCAAGAGAGAAAAGAACAGAGTTGGCCACTGTATGTGACTGATGCATTGTTACTGTATTAATGAAGGTAATCTAATAGTTCAAATAAAGAAAAGTTTAGAGACGTCATTTTATAAATGCACCAAAATCAAAAGAACTTGCCCTGTGGCAATCAGTAGTCCCATGTTTACGCTGTAATCCGTTATTTAGTTCAGCAAAATAACATCATCCATCTCCTTAAATCAGTATTGTCAATTTAAATATCACTGGCTCTATAGTTCTGTTTAAATTTAACCTGAAACAAAAAAGCCTTTCATTTATAAGAACTATGAGTACTAGGAGTTTGTACCTGGTTTGATTTCTGTGCATTTTAAGATAATGCTATACTCAAAATATTGGGAGGCTGAGGTTGGTGGATCACCTGAGGTCAGGAGTTTGAGACCAGCCTGGCAACATGGTGAAACCCGTCTCTACTAAAGATACGAAAATTAGCTGGGTGTGGCAGCAGGCACCCGTAATCCTAGCTACTCGGGAGGCTGAGGCAGGAGAATCACTTGAACCTGGGAGGTGGAGGTTGCAGTGAGCCGATATAGCTCCACTGCACTCCAGCCTGGGCAACAGACTGAGACTCCATCTCAAAAATAATAATAAAAATAATAACATTATACTCAAAATAATTTCAGCAAACGTAAGCATCAGTAGAGAATTTTTATTCACCTTTAGAAGGGGTTGTTATAGTATTCAAGATTGAGAAATACTGTGTGATAGCCACTAGGACAAGGGAGCCTGAACACACGGTCACAGGCCCACCAAGCTTGCATGGTTGTCCAGTGTCCTAACAGATCTGATTAACTGGGACACTCTTGGCACCAGAACGCCATAATCCTACCAAGGGATGTATTACGACACCAATGCAGCAGCTGGCAAGGCTTCACACTGATAAAGCATTTTCCTCCATAAGTTTCTAATCACCCCCTTGTTTTAGAATTCGATTAATAAGATTTGATTTACACTATTCATAAATACAGAATGTTCCACCACCCCTTTGTAGCTCTTAATACTCAGAAAATGTTTGCGGCAAGCAAGGAGAACACAAAGCAAGACTTCTACTTCTTATTTTCTGGAACATTTTTTCTCTGTCTTAATCAGACCCACTATTCTCAAGCACCTCACTGGTGGGAAATGAGACTTGAGAGCATTATTTTTGTATTACCACTTCACAATGTTTTGCCAAAAGATTTTTGTATCTTCTCACTTAATCTTCGGCCTCCAGCTTTCCCCTTGAAATTGACAGATGAATCTCACACTCACTAAGGCAAACACCACTTTCCTCACAATAAATGAGAAATAGAGGCCAATCTAGGCTGGGCCATCTCACTGGGTACACCCCAGGGCTCCTGACAGCTCAAGCTGGTCTTGTCACTGTGATTGCAATAATCGGAGAAGCCTATTCAGGCAACTTCTATGCCATTGGGGAAGTAAACTATTTTTAGTGGGATTGCATATTACATGGAGACCCCTTATTTATGTTGTTGTGCTGTATATGTATCCCCAGAACCTTGCCTGGACTTCTTACCGCTTAACTTATTTCTGAAAAGTATGTGGTAAATAGCCCTACCATTTCCTACAAAATGAAACTTAAAGAAGACACAGATTCTTATGTAAGTGGCAGATAAACTACAAAAATCCTATGAACCAGAAGGATACTGTAAAGTGCTACGAAAAACTGCTTAGCACCTTTTAAAATACCCAAAGATATGCAAACTAACACTGAGAAAAGTTCTAAAACATACCTCCCTCCCATGGAGAAGGTATTTCCGGTTGTTTCGATAACTAAAGCAATCTTTTACTCGGATTTCGCAAGTGTGGTTAATTATAATGGTTGAAGTTCAATTATGCTGGGCAAGTAATAGTACTCACCAAAGCTGGGCAAGTAATAGTACTCACCATTTATTTGGCTCTTACTTTATACTGGACACTATGCCAAGCTATTTATATACATTATCTTATTTATTCCTTATAATCACTTAAAGAAGGTAGGTAGTATTATTATCTGCATTTTAGAACTTTATTTATTTATTTATTTTTGAGATAGAGTCTTGCTCTGTCACCAGAATGGAGTGCAGTGGTGCGATCTCGGCTCACTACAACCTCCGCCTCCCAGTTCAAGTGATTCTCCTACCTCAGCCTCCCAAGTAGCTGGGATTACTAGCATGTACCACCACCATGCCCAGCTAATTTTTGTATTTTTAGTAGAGATGGGTTTCACCATGTTGGCCAGGATGGTCTTGATCTCTTTACCTCGTGATCTACACGCCTTGGCCTCCCAAAGTGCTGAGATTACAGGTGTGAGCCACCACGCCGGCCTGAGATTTTTTTTTTTTAATGGGGAAATTTAGAAATTAGCCCGAGGTCACATAGCTACTAATGTTGGAGTCAGAATTTGAATTCAGAACTTCCTTAATTCCCAAGCCCATAATCTTAGCCCTCAAGCAGTAATACTATAAATAAAGTATCATAAGGATATATATAATGAACTATAATCCAGTTAATTTGTTGCTACTCCTCAAACTAAGCATCCTCATTTTCACCATCTGCTTCCAGCTTCCAGGAAAATGTCAAGACAAGATTTCACTATGCAGATTGGATAAAGAAAATGTGGTACCTATCCACCATGGAATACCACACAGCCATTAAAAAGTACAAAATTATGTCTTTTGCAGCAATCTGGATGCATCTGAAGGCCATTATCCTAAGCAAACTAATGCAGAAACAGAAAACCAAATACTGCATGTTCTTACTTAGAAGTAGGAGCTAAACATCGGGTACATATGGACATAGGGATGGGAACAGTGGATACTGGGGACCAGTAGAGGGGGAAGAAAGGGAGGTAGGTAAGGGCTGAAAAGCTACCTATTGGGTACTGTGCTCACTACCTGGGTGACGGATTCATTTGTATTCTAAACCTCAGCATCAGGCAATATCCATATACCTTTGTAACAAACCTTCACATGTACCCCCTGATTCTAAAATCAAAACTAGAAAATAAATTTTCTCCCTCAGCCTCCCGAGTAGCTGGGATTACAGGTGCTTGCCACCATGCCCAGCTAATTTTTATATTTTTTAGTAGAGATGGGGTTTCACCATGTTGGCCAGGCTGGTGTCGAACCCCTGACCTCATGATCTGACCTGCCTCGGCCTCCCAAAGTGCTGGGATTACAGGTGTGAGCCACCACACCTGGCCAGTTACAGATCATTCTTAAGTTATATCTCAGGATGTTGGCAAGTCAAATATCCTTCACGAAGTACCATTTTCCTGCTCTTAGTTGAAAAGATTTGGCCCCATGTTCTCAAAGCACTTTCATTTCCAGTCAGAGAGTTCTTATTAAGAGAAACGATGCCCCTGTGCCTCCCAAGGGGAGTTCTCGGCCACGCTCAGTAACGATGACTTCACTTCTCCAGTGGGATCACCTTTGTGGGAGAGTTCAGCCACCAACGGCTGGGCAGCCACAGAAACCATGACTGAGGGCGGGAGCAGAATAATGAATTACCCACTTGCAAATTCAAAGGGAAGATTGAGAGCCTGGATTTTTTCCAGGTCTCTTGGTAAGCATCCTAATTTCTGTCAATAAAAAAAATCACTCATCTTTAACAAACACAGGCCAGGTTTGTGTTCTATTTTCAGAAGATCTTAGCATTTATACTGAGCATTATTAGGTAAGCTTTGATAGCTAACTATAAACTCCAAGCTAAACTGTTTGTAGCAAAAGCAGCTATCCCCACTCACCCTAATATGGAATGTGTGATGTTTGTGATGAATGTGTCTAAAGCTTGTATTTGCACCATGAATAAAAAGGGGTTGTCAGGCAAATAAATAATGTCTACACATTTGCAATTTATGAAGAAATGAGGATGTTACATATGAAGGGAAAAACATGCCTTTTGCTAGGGACCAAATTGTATGTCCCCCCAACTCACACATTGAAGCTCTAACCCCCAGTGCAACAGTAGGTGGAGATGGGGCTTTTGGGAGGTAAGTAGGTTTAAATGAGCTCATGAGGGTAGGACCCACATGTTGGCATTAGTGCCCCCACCCCTTTTTGTTTTGAGACAGGGTCTCATTATGTCACCCAGCTCGTTGCAGCCTCAACCTCCTGGGCTCAATGGATCCCCTCATCTCAGTCTCCCACGTAGCTGGGACTACACCACAACTGGCTAATTTTTGAATTTTTGTTAGAGACAGGGTTTAGCTATGTTGCCCAGGCTAGTCTTGAACTCCTAGACTCAAGTTATCTGCCCACCTCAGCATCCTAAAGTGCTGGAATTACAGGCATGAGCCACTGCGCCTGGCCATTAGTGTCCTTACAGAAGGGATATCAGAGGGCTGGGCATGGTGGCTCACGCCTGTAATCCCAGCACTCTGGGAGACTGAGGTGGGCAGATCACAAGGTCAAGAGATTGAGACCATCCTGGCCAACATGGTGTAACCCCGTCTCTACTAAAAGTATAAAAAATTACCCGGGTGTGGTGGCACATGCCTGTAATCCCAGCTACTCAGGAGGCTGAGGCAGGAGAATCGGTTGAACCTGGGAGGCGGAGATTGCAGTGAGCCAAGAGTGCCACTGCACTCCAGTCTGTGGACAGAGTGAGACTCCGTCTCAAAATAATAATAACAATAATAATGATAATAATAATAAAAAGAAGAGACATCAGAGAGCTTAGTCTCTCTCTGCCTTGTGAGGACACAGTAAGAAGGTGGCTGTCTGCAACCCGAGAAGAGAGCTCCCACTAGAATCTGACCCTGCTGGCACCCTGATCTCAAACTTCCAGTCTCCATAACTGTGGAAAAATACATCTCTGTGGTTTAAGCCACACAGTCTGTAGTATTATGTTATGGCAGCCCAAACTGATTAATATATCTTTTATTACTGCAGAAGCACCTATTTGCATGTAATGATAATTCATAATGTTATAGTTATCGCTTGTGTGTGTTTACTAAGGGAAATCTGACAGGAACTCTCTTTAAAAATGCTTTTATGATATTCTTAAACTTTGAAGTGATAAAATTGCTTTTTAAAAAGTTGTATAAGGCCGGGTGCAGTGGCTCACACCTGTAACCCCAGCACTTTGGGAGGCCAAGGCGGGCAGACCACCTGAAGTCAGGAGTTCAAGACCAGCTTGGCCAACATGGTGAAACCCTGTCTCCACTAAAAATACAAAAATTAGCCATACATGGTGGTGCATGTAATCCCAACTACTTGGGACACTTACTCAGGAGAATCACTTGAATCTGGCAGGTAGAGGCTACAGTGAGCCAAGATCGCACCACTGCACTCCAGGCTGGGAGACAGAGCAAGACACAATCTCATAAATAAATAAATAAATAAATAAAACTTGGATAAGGCAACTTTTTCAACACTTTGGTCAGGGTTGTAGCCAATTAGTCAGAATTTGTGAAGTTTTACTCTTTTGACCAAAAACTCTAAAGAAATTAATATGTGTTATAAAAAATTAAATGTTATACTTGGACACATTCTCATGGTAAGATTTTGTGTGCGTGTATTTTTTTAAAACCCAGGAGCATAGACTAAGTTGCCCCGAATATATGCTCTGAGATTTTGTGTTTTATCATAAGAACATTAAAATGGAATGAATTTACATTGATAATCATGGAAGCTGGGTGTTGAGTCTCTATGGTATGCATTGTACAAGTCTCTCTACCTTTGTGGATATTTTAAAATGTTGATAACACGGTTTTAAATGAATACATACATACAAGCATATAAGCTACATAAGAGCTAATGAGGAGACAAATTCGCTTTGCCATATATGTGCTTGCTTAGTTGTGTTTTAGTCCATAACTTTTTTTGAAAATGGAAAAGAACAACCTCCTGGCCCTCTTTTGTTAAAGCGCAAACTGTGCCTACTGATTTGAATGGGAGAGAATGTTTTACGTCTATTTTTACAGCTGCTCGTGAGTTTCCTAAGCTGAATTAGGGTGGAGTACAGGGTTCAAGAATTTCAGGATGGGGGGCCTAGGGGATTGGTTGTTGTGGTTTGAAGATAATGATATCTTCCTAAGCTAACCTCTGGAGTGAAGACATTTCTCCAGGGGGGAAAAAAGTAGGGCCTTAAAGATGTCTTCATAGAGTTTACAAAGCAGTTGATGCTTAACAGTCTATGAAGAACTCTGCCAGCCTTGTGGGAAAATGATTTGGTGTTCAATTGTTCTCACTTGGGCACTTTCCCAAACTATGAATGGTTCAGACTAGATAAAGCCTCTCCGTTCCATCCCACCCCTCCTCCACCTACAGTTCCCCGAATCTTTCAGTGTGGCAGACTTGCTTCATTCAGGTCCAAGTGGGGCAGGAACCAATCAGGTAATTAATCAAGTACACTTTCAGTCTTCTTGTCTGCTGACATCACGTCCCGGCTGTGTTCCCTTGGCTTTAGTGTGGAAATGAGACTTTCCACAATTTTCAAAGGGAGTGTTTATTATTGTTTGGTTACAAGTGGAATAATTATTTAGGTTCTTGACCTCTTTGCACAATCTGGATTTCCATGCCTGTGAAATATGCAATGCGCTGACGACTTTATGGGAAGTTGAAGAGATTTTTTTTTTTTAGACTTTTCATTTTACTCATAACCTAGTTTTAGGCTGGAGATGTGGGTGGTGAGCATCCAGGACCTTTGTAAGGAATTAATTACACAATCTATCAGAGTTACACAGGGTGGTTAGAAAAGTACCTATAGCTCACTTTTAAAAGGGATTTCCCTGGAAAATTCTTCAGGGCTTGGAATTATTGGCACCATTCATTGATGGAAGGGAAGAATTTTCAAAACCATTGAAGACTTATTGCTCTGAGAGTTCACTGAGTAAAAGGGGAAAGGGAAACCAGAGTAATAGACTAAGGAGGATAGGAAATGCTTTGACTTTGGGTCTTGTCAACCACTATTGGTTCAAAGATTTGGACCCCAGACCCAGGAAAGAGTCCAAGATTTGGGTGATTGCAGTTGGTATAACTGTTAGAGTTATCACAAATTTTCATCAGAAATTTTTGTTAAAATGAAAGCATACATTAAGGTCTTCTCAGGGCACCCTGTCAAAGAGGACAGGGTGATGAGGAGTAGTTCAGTTAAAGTTGGTGGTGAGGGCAAGCCAAGAATATGACATTTGAGGTCCAAATATTGGGAAGAAGCCCGCTGTGGGCGATCCAGGGAATTCATAAACCAGGGAAAGGGAGCAAATGGTTAGAACAGTTACTTTGTCTTCCCAGATTTTTGTCTTTTTGTTTTCTAAACAGGATCTCACTCTGTCACCCAGGGTGGAGTACAGTGGTGTAATCACGGCTCACTGCAGCCTCAAACTCCTGGGCCCAAGCAGTCGTCCCACCTCAGCCTCCCAGTAGCTGCAACCACAGGCATGCACCACCACACCTGGCTAATTTTTGTTTTTTGTAAAGACAAGGTCCTACTATGTTGCCCAGGCTGGTTTTGGACCCCCAGGCTCAAGCAATCCTCCTGCCTCAGCCTCCCAAAGTGCTGGGTGTGAGCCACCGTGCCCAACTCTTCCCAGACTTTGAAGGTAAATTAGTTGTCTATGACTTCATCATCAAGAATCATATTTTGAGAACTCATAATACGGCAATGTGAGTAGGTAGCTGGGAGAAGTTATACAGAAATGTATGAGTTATAATGGTCCCAGACTTCAAGGAGTTCATCTTTCACGAATTTATTTCACTATTTTTTTAAACAAATGTTTATTGAGTGCTTACTGTGTACTAGGCACCCTGCTAGGTACAGGGCATGTGACAAAACACAAAAAAGATAAGGTTCTGGTTCTCAGAGAGCTTACATTCTATGACGAACAGACTCACACAAAATCATGGCACATCAGGTCGTAATAAGTGTTAATTTGAAAATAAAAGGGGACAGGGTAATAGAGAATCGTTCAGTTAAATTGGCTGGTGAGGGAAGGCTGAGAAGGTGACATCTGAGGCCCAAATACTAGGAAGAAGCCCACTGTGGAAGATCCAGGGAATTCATCATCTAGGGAGGGGAAGTGCACAGTTAGAACAGCAGCTTCAAAGCTTGCCATACTCATGAAACAGAAAGATTGCAAGGCTGGGTGCGGCGGCTCACACCTGTAATCCTGGCACCTTGGGAGGCCAAGTCAGGAGGATCACTTGAGCCCAGGAGTTTGAGATCAGCTGGACAACATGGTAAAACCTCATCTCCACTAAAAAATACAAAAATCAGCCAGGCTTAATGACATACCCCTGTGGTCCCAGCTACTGAGGAGGCCGAGGTGGGAGGACCAGTTGAAAGTATGGCTGGGACTTGGTGAGCAGGGGAGGGGTCATCCGGCCAGAGAGAGGACCAGAAACCTGATCATGTAGAATCTTGAAGGACAGATTTCATGCTAAATACAAAGGAAAGATATGGAAGGATTTTACACAGCAGAGCTATATTATCTGATTTGCATTTAAAAATATTACTGTGTCTACCATGTGGAGAATGGATTATATAAAGTGGCTACGACTGTAATTCCAGTACGAGGGGATAGTGGCTTGGATGAAGACAGAGATGGAGAGAAGCAGACAGATTTGGGATATTCTGGAGGTGGGGTGGATCCCACCTGGTGGATTCAGTGCTGAGGGAATGGATGGTCTGCAGATTCTCAGCTTCGGCCCATCGTGGAGCTATTTGCCAGACGAGGAGTAGGCTGGGCTGGGGAAACAAAGACTTGCCCTGGGGCGTGTTCATTTGGAAATGCATATTAAATGCCCAAATTCAATGTGAAGGAGGCAGCTGGTTAAGAAGGAAGGTTGGGACTAGAGTATAAATTTGGAAAATATCAGCATAGAGTGGGACAGGAGCCAGTTGGAGTGGGTTGAAGAGAGAATGAGAGGTGAGAAATGAAGACAGTGGCTACAGACTTTTTATAAGATGACTTGCTATAAATGGAGAGTAGAGAAATAGGGTTGCAGGAACATGTGGGATCAAGGACAGGTTTTTTAAAAATAGTTACTTTTTTTCTATAAGATGAGAGTACTGAGCTGTATTTCTAAGCTGATGGGAATGATAGAGCACTGAGGGCAAAATGATAGTCTAAGAAGAGTCTTATTCTGTTTCCTCCAAACATGGATGCAAAGAAGGAAGACAATTTGGAAAACTAAAAGCATAGCTTACTATCTGAATATATGTTATTGCAGGTATTGGGAAAGAGTGGGACAGAAAGAGAAGACAGGCATGAAGACAGGAATTGGGGGAGCAGAAGAAGGAAATGTGGTTTAGAAAACAATAGAGTCAAAAAATATACCTGTGGCACCTGGGAAGGGAGGCTGAGGAATGAATTATGCCTTCCTTCTAGAGACAAATACTTCCAGGAGACATCATCATTTTCATTGCCCACTAAAGTCTCTCAGGCCTGGCAAGGCAACAGTTAACAGTGGTGCTACTCCACGTGTTCTCACTCACAAGTGGGTATTGAACAATGAGAACACATGGACACAGGGAGGGGAACATCACATACTGGGGCCTGTTGGGGGATGGGGAGTTAGGAGAGGAATAGCATTAGGAGAAATACCTAATATAGATGACAGAGCGATGGATGCAGCAAACCACCATGGCACATGTATACCTATGTAACAAACCTGCAAGTTCTGCACATGTACCCCAGATCTTAAAGTATAATAAAAAAAAAAATTAAGATGTGAAGCTAGGTGAAAGAGGAGAAGATAGAAAAGAAATGTGGAGCCCTCAAGGCTTTGGAATTAATTAATTTATTTGAGTCAGGTATATGAAAATGTTTATATTCTTGAGCAAAGAGGTAACATTTACAAAACTGTTTTTCTAAGTTTTACCTGAAAAGAGTTAACAGTTTCTAGTAAATCTTAGATAAACTTATTATGTTACTGAGACAAGTTTTTGTTCATTTGTTTGAAGTTGGGGTGGGTGGATATTTTAGAAATAAGGCAACCAAGTCACAACAAGGATAGCAGATGAAGAAATAACAGGAGAAACTGAATTGGAGTAATGTTACTGAGATGAAATTCAGAAGGTTTGAAATCCAATTGGATATGATGGACAAGAAAAAAGAATCCCTCAAAGATAATTCTGAATTTAGTAATCTGGAGGATTTATAGAATGCTAGCCAAAAAGACCCTTATTTTTCTGGGCCTGTGGTTTATAATTCCTACCAATCCTCACCTGCTTTTTTTTTAATTTTTGCTTTTTCTTTTTTTTTTTTTTTTTTTGAGATGGAGTTTCGCTCTTGTTGCCCAGGCTGGAGGGCAGTGGTGTGATCCTGGTTCACCGCACCTTCTGCCTCCCAGGGGTCAAGGGATTCTCCTTCCTCAGCCTCCCTAGTAGCTGGGATTACAAGCATGCACCACCACACCTGACGATTTTATATTTTTAGTAGAGACATGGTTTCTATATGTTGGTCAGGTTGGTCCCCAACTCCCAATCTCAGGTGATCCACCCACCTTGGCCTCCCAAAGGATTACAGGCATCAGCTACAATGCCCAGCCCTGCATTTTTAAAAATACAACTAGAGCTTTCTTTTATTGGCAGGTGAGAATCTGATAACTTATCATAGTTCTCTTTTCTCCTTATTCTCCAGGAGTGTCAAAATTAAATTGATGCTGAAACATATAACTCTGTTATCCTACATACTAGACTTTAATCCTGAGTGTGTGTGTGTGTGTGTGTGTGTGTGTGTGTGTGTGTGTGTGTTTAACCAGTTTATAGAATTTCTTTCTGATTCGTGCATTGTTATCCTGTGGAGTAGCACAATTTATTCATTGAGGGTATGTATTTTAAAATTCCAGTCCTTCACTGCTGTGTGGTCCTTAGCTATATATTTAAGTTTATGAGTCTCATTTCTTCATCTGTAAAATATAAAATACATAAATCATAAGGATTTATGGATGTATTTCCTCAAATTTAACCATCTTTGCATTTCTATTTCATTTGAACAGATTATACCTGTAAAATGCTGTTGAATCCTAGTAAATCACTTAACTTTTTCATATGTTAAATGCCAATTGTAATTTTATTTGTGGTGTTTTTAACATCATATTGGGTGACAAAAATTGAAGAGATTTAATTTTTCCTATAGTTAATAGATGTATTTGCATATTTTGCAAAATATCTGTATATTGATACCTTGAAACTACTCAGCAGTAGAATTCTTTAGCCTGCAAGTTATTGTTGGTCATTTTCTTTGGTAAATCTTTCACATTCTTTTGTAGCTACTAGCCACTGCAAAATATATTTATAGACTCATAGATAGGAATATGTAGGGATATATGTAGATATATACTGCTTCTTGATACAATTATTAGCCTAAATGTACATTATATGATTTTGTAATTAAAAACAGCTTTTCTATATCATCAAGGGAATCAGGGAAGATAATAGTGAACTACCATCTGGACACAGTATTCTCATTCCTTTATTGTTTCAGCAGTTATATTTTTGTGACATTATTTAAATTTTTCTTAAATTCTTTAGTACTTGATTTTTGACAATTTCTATCAGAATATGAGTATTAAAATGCAAATTTGGCACTGTTAAGAGAAAGCAGTTTTTAATAATTCATATGCTTTTGTTACCAGTTAGTAAAAGACATTTTTTTTTAAACCTTGAGCTTTCATGTGAGTCACGCATTTCTAAGTACAGTGGGTCCAGCAATAAAGTACAAAAATCTTGTGCTTGCTTTAGTTATTTCTTGGGACCCACACCAGACACAAGTTTGAGACAGACTTTAATGAGTCCTTCTCATATCAGAGATCGCTGGTACCCATGAGATTTTGGTGTGGAGTCAGAGATCATTCAACAACCACAACATAAACAAAAACATAGCTGTTTATTTAACAAAAAAATGCCTCATCTGAGATTGACTATATTATTTGTAAATGGATGTGGGGACAATAGGTATAGGTTTGTAATCTTTAGTTTTCTTTCTATATTAAACTGCAAAGCCTGATAGTTTTTATTTACACTACAACAAAGTATGGGGATAAGTTCTTCTGTAATCTGATACAGTCATTTTATCCATTATTCATTTCAGTACTCTGAATCCTACGGAGCTCTGTCATGGAACAATGTTTATTTCATTATTGTGCTATGATTATAAATTAATTTATTTAAGGAAAAAGTATTCATTAAGAATTCATGTGTGCCTTTTTCCAAGTGGCAAATAATTTAGTTTTAACATTCAATTTTGTATGATGGAATTTTTTTATATCCCCTGAATTGTGGAATGAATTTTCAATAAGAAACAGATTAACATTAGTGTATTAACATAGTCTTGCAACAAGCATATTTCTCCATAACTAATATAGTGTATTCATAAATGATAAGTTCTTCTGTAATTTTGTTTAATTGGATTCATGGAAAAATAAAATTAAGTAAATTTATTGGCAAGTGTTGCATAATGATTTATAATAAAAATAAAGTTTTACTCATTTGGATTATTTAAAATATGTTCTTGGATTAGTGTGTTTGAAAACAGAACAGAATCTGACAGGAGAGAGTGTTCAATGTCTTCCCTAAAGACTATTTTTGTGTTAAATAATGAATTTCATATTTTACACAAATATTTTACATTACATGTGAAATGGATGTTGGACTAAATTTTAAGTTCCCTACAAATTCTGCTTAGAAATTTTGAATTTTGACTTTATGCAGTTACATGTTATTAGATATAAAAATGAAAATAGCCCTGTATTAATTCTTGTAGCACTAAAGATTTATACTTATTCCTTGTTTAACTCCTTTGCAGTACATAATATGGCATGTCCTTTTAAGATAATTATTTACAAAATGCAATATAAGCACTCACTTAAAAGCAATGGTCATTCTTACAATATTTAACAAGTTTGAACTGGATCCCGACAAATCAGAATTGATGCCATCCCGGTCAGCACCATGGTACTGTGTGGTTTGGCCTACCAGTACTTTCTGTTGAACGTTAGATTTAAATACAAACAGAAGTTGAAATCAGAAGCTGAGTATTTCTTAGTTTAAAATGGATATGTGCAATATATTAAGAGGATGATATCAGTGAACTCTTTTCCTGAGATCTGGATGTTAAGATGTGTACGTTTCTTGAAGAAGCACATAAAATTACCCTGGAGGGAATGATACTCTTTTTCAGACTACCATCTCTACACTTTAAGCCATAGCATGTTGAACTTACCTTAAGTTTAATTTACACATTTTAATTCTAACCTAGAAACCACATGCCATTCAAGCTTATTACAAAGAAGGAAATACATAATAAGTATATACTCACAAATAATAGTACAAAATCAAATATTATTTATGAATGCACATGGCTGTCATCCCCTTTCCATCCAGTATGTATCTTAAAAAGTATGATCTACCACATATTCAACAACATTTACTTCTACCAATATTTAAATATAATGTACAATAGATAATGAGAAGATTGCTATTCTACTTCTAATATAGAATGTATCAGCCTTCCAAATATATAAATGAGGTCAATTGATTTGTATTTAGAAGATCTGTGAAATCCTTTTGTGTACAAAAGAATAATGAAATATATTTGAAATTTAGCAACACACATTCTGAACAGTCTTTTGGAATAATATTCGAGTTTATAGTTTCTTTATATAACTTATCAGCTTTAAAAAAAATTAGGGAGATTTCAGGATCTGATAATTTTAAGCCTCAAAATAAGAAAGGAAGGCAAAGTGAATGTGGTATTTACATAGGCTCATAAAGAAATTATTTATTTGATATTTCAGAAATAGGAAAAAATCAACAAAGATTGTCAATTTTAGATACAGGACAAATAATTATCTATGTTTTGTGGAGCAAAGAGAAATAATGAAGCCATATTGAATTAAAAGCAATAAATAAAAATGAATTCTTTTTCTGTAAAATATATTTGAAACAAGTAAGTTAGCTGAAGTAAAGACACTATATATAATTCTATATTTTGTAATTATACTTTGAAATCACTTGATTAATTACTATTAATTTACTAAATGAATCAATTTATCTTAGGAATAAATCGTTTCTGTTATGTATATATCATTTTCTGTATTTGCAAATAACAAACCAGACATTTTGCAAATGACTAAAATAAGAAAAGGAAAAAATGATGCAATTTTGTGACTGATGTTTCTGTTTACATGTTAATGACTGTAATCTGTGCCTGTGAATTTTGTTTTATTTCAAAAACATTACAAAGGCAAAATCATATTACATTTTATTCCATATAACAACTAATTTAGAAGTATATTTTGAAAGTATGGTTTTCTGAGTTAACAATACTTCTTTTCAGTATCAGTTGGATTAGTTTATTTGGAAATCATATTACAAAGGTCTGTGAGTAAATAGGGAATAATATAACAAAGAAGTAATATATTTAACAAATTATTGAACAAACCAGCCCACCAAGATTTTCAGTGAATTCAGCATTTATGAGAAATGTTATATATGGATTTATAAATACTTAATTAGCGTGAGCAGTTAGCAAATTGGTAAGAATTGAGGCTCGAAATGATTGTGATTAAAATAGTAGAGATAGGAAGCAAATGATAAACTCGAGAAACGTTTAAGAACCTAAATGGCCGCACCTTGTTGATTGACTTCAGGAAAGGAAAGAATTAATGATAACTCCTGAGAAGATTATGGTGATAAAACCAAGATGGAAAGTTTGTTAGAGATTTCAAACGACATGGGAAGGTTGTTAGGTTCAATATTGGACACTGTTTTTAAGGTGCCAGTGGCCAAACCAAGTGTAGACACATTTGTGTTTACACATCTAAGAGAAGTAGTCCGGGTTCTTCTAAAGTAAACACTGAAGAATTTACAGGTAGTACATCAGATCATGACAGTGAGTGATATACCCTGAGGAACAGAAAGTGAGAAAAGCAGGGCTGAGTTCTGGAAAAGACTAACATGCATGGGTCAGAAAAAGAAGAAGAATCTGTGGAGGACTTAGGGAGAAACAGGAGAGAACAGTGTACCAGAAGCTGAGGAATAATTCCGACTGTAAAGAGATAAAGAGCTTCACTCTTGACTACAGAACGAATGTTCAGTAATATGACACCTGAGAAATGACCACAGACTTCAGCAATTAGAATATCAGTAGTGAGGCCGGGCGCGGTGGCTCAAGCCTGCAATCCCAGCACTTTGGGAGGCCAAGGGGGCAGATCACGAGGTCAAGAGATCAAGACCAACTTGGCCAACATGGTGATAACCCCGTCTCTACTAAAAATACAAAAAATTAGCCCAGTGTGGTGGTGCGTGCCTGTAGTTCCAGCTACTCAGGAGGCTGAGACAGGAGAATTGCTTGAACCCGGGAGGTAGAGGTTGCAGTGAGCCAAGATCTCACCACTGCACTCCAGCCTGGCAACAGAGTGAGATTCTGTTTCGAAAAGAAAAAATTGTTGGGCTTAAATTCTTAGCCATTTTAGAGTGAAAGGGCTGGACTAATATCATTTTGCCCTTACTGGTATATTGGACACTCCTTTAGGTGCATGTAGTATTTACAGGTACTATTTCATCTAGTCCTTGCAAAGTCTAGGAAGTGGGTGCTGTTTGTATCCTTACTTCACTTTACAAATGATTAACCTGAACTACGGAGAAGTTACCCGTCTAGAGTAACACAAGTAAGAAGCATCAAAGCAAGGGTCTGAAGTGATGATTGCTGCCCCCTAGTTACAGTGTCCTGTAGCCCTTTGGAGTCTCTCTTTCTGTTATGGGCATAAGTCATGTGTTCCTTCAATAACAACACATAATGTTAGTGTTATGTGTGAAATAACTTAATTTGTATTATTTTACCAAGTAGAGATATATGAAGAATTGACATTGCATTTCTACAGTGAACTGACTACAAGCTAAGAGTTAAATATACATTTTAAAGAAGCAATGTTAAATCATTTGGGGTTGCTTGTTGAACATCTAAAAATGTATTCACTTATGTTGCCTATGATTTTGGCCAATGTCTGATAGTGTATATATTTGAGAGCCAAATTTTCATAAAATATTACATAATAAACATTCTGAGATGCCAACAAGGAAACATGCATCATTTATTTTTCTCTCCTTATATTTTTTTTAAATTAAAAAAAATTTTTTTTAGATGGAGTCTTGCTGTGTCACCCAGACTAGAGTGCAATGGCATGATCTCCGCAAACTTCGCCACCTGGGTTCAAGCAATTCTCCTGCCTCAGCCTCCCAAGTAGCTGGGATTCTAGGCATGCACCACTGTGCCTGGCTAATTTTTGTATTTTTTTTTTTAGTAGAGACAGGGTTCCACCATGTTGGCCAAACTGGACTCAAACTGCTGACCTCAGGTGATCCACCTGCCTCGGCATCCAAAATTGCTGGGATTACAGGTGTGAGCCACTGCGCCCAGCCATTTTGTTTATATCTTTCCTTTAGCATTTTTCATATTTCCAAGGTGATGCAGGAAGATAGTTATGGTAGCAATAGACAATTTACTTAATGAATTACTAATTTATCTTTTATCTGCATTTTCTTTAAAGTATATTCATACCAGATTTCCACTTATTGGCAATTATTACTGTTTCTACTATTTTTACACAATTAGTAAAATCTGTTAAATGCAAAATCACTTGTAATGAAGTTATTATCACAAACAAAAATATTGATTCAGCAATTTTAATATAGTTTTCCCAAACCATCTCTAATAACGAAAGTATGGTTTATCTCTGAACAAAAATGACCTGTTAATGAGAACTTTTACATTACAATGTACTCCAAAACATTTTACCTTCTGTTCACTGTCCTTTTGAGATTTTTCATTTTTTTTTCTTCTGTCTTTCCCTACCAAAGATCTGGCATTTAATAGCACTTGATTTAAATTCTATTACATTTGCCTTAGAATATATTTATATTTATTTGCACTTAGCTTACATTTCCTGAAGATGAGAGCTCTAATTACATTTTTTTTTCTGTAATGGAACTCTTTACTTAAAATTTGACACTTTTAACACTATTAAAGAAATATTTCAAGTCCAATAACAGAATTTACCAAAACCAAGAATAATCAAGGAATGTTCAGTGATACCAGAGAAAATAGCTACAGAGAAATCTACTTTTTGAATCATAATCAATATGTCTAAAATGGCCCTGAAAGGTTCAGAATTTCAGTTTCTATAAGAGGATTTTTTGACACAAAATAATTTGTGTACATGGTAAAATACTAACTAGTACACATCAAAATATAATGTGATCAACTGTTTTTGCACAAGCCCTTAAAATCCCGTTTTATTGATTGGAAGTAACCATCTTAACCGCTATGGTCTTTCATTCTTTCGGTTTTTTCTATTGTAACTTCGATGTGTGTATCCCTTCACTGATAATGTATCAATTAGAGACAATATTTACTATTTTGAGAAATAAATATTTATCTTATTTCTCTTTTCCAGCCTTCCCATGGTGATAGTAAATTATTATTAAAGTTATCCCATTGTTAATTTTTAACCTTTCAATAATAAATGTAAAATTTTTTATTGTTCCATCAAGTTCAGAAAAGTGTCCCCAGTACGCTTAATTCTACCTTAATTCTGCTCATTCATCTCGACTTCCTTCACTGCATATATTTTACGTTGTTTACACTTAAATAATATTGTTTATCTAAAACAAGTCTTGCATGGTTAGTCTGGAGTTTGATGCTACATGTTAAAAATCAACAAATACTATTAATATTGTTTATAAATACTTTTTACTATAATATAGTGTATTATGCTATATATACATGTCCATCACCGCTATAAAATGCTGTACATCCTTGTGCTAGTAAGTCGAGAATGCCAAGACCTGATGGACCATCTATTCAACATTTGTTTAAAATTGTGCCAAATTTTAGTTTACATGATATTTGATTTTTTTTTTTGCTTTAACTTTTATGTGTATTTATTTTATGCTAATAATTTTCCCCAGGCCGTAAGTTTTTGTTTCTTCAGTTTCTTCACTCTCTTTCACTCTCTTCCATGGAGCTTCTAAATAGCTGCTTTTTTTTTTATCAAGATGAAAGAACAAAACTCCATTGCCATATTTTCAAAATTCTTCAGTCTCAAATTGCAGGACCAGTCACATTCCCAGCAGTATGTAGGAAAGCAATTTTCCAGTGTTCCCACAAGTCTTGAACTATCTTTCCAAGCAAATGTCCTTGGAATAATGTTTTGCTTCAAGTTCGTGGGTGGAGTTATTGAATTAGACTATCATAAAGCCCCTCACCTCTCTGAGATGTGTTGACTTGCCATGGTAGTAAAGGTAATGCCTTCTTCCAAGGCAGCCGCGGGAAGTTTGCTCTCAGTCCCACTTAGGTTGTGCTTTTCCAGAGCCCAGTGCTCCTTAGCTGTGCCACATATCTGTGTGCTTGGCCTTACACTAGGCTGGCTCTTCCTGCCTCTGTGGGATGTGCAGGGCAGTGGAAACTCATGCAATCAAGAAGCTTTTGCTAACCTGCTGTGCCATGAGTGGTGAACTGTCTAAATTCTTTCAGAGTTGTTTCAATTACTGACCAAATTTATGAAAATGTGGTGACATCACAGCTTTCTGCTGCTTAGAAACCACTTGCTCTTCACTCAGCACTTTGTCTATTGTAGACCTTTCTACACACTGTTCCAGTCCATACCTGTTTGGTCCTAAACCTGCAGCAAATTCTCATCTGTAACACTTGTAATTTCCACTCTTACTCTATATCCACAATTATTCTAATTTAATATTTTCCATGTTCTTATGTTGTCTCCTTTGGTTTTCTTGACTATAGCTATACGCTTTAATATTTTCTTAAATTGTGTGTGGGCATGGTAAACTTTTTAGGAGCTTCAATATCAGAAAAGTCTTTTTTTTGAACATAGAATTGGTACATAGTATGGCTGAGAATTTAATGCCAGATAAAATAGCGTATTCCTTCAATATGTGAAAGCTTTGATCTTTTGTCTTCTAACTTCTAGTGTTTTAGACAGGAATAATTTACATTATAGAAAATGCTGTATGAATCATGTACACATGAAAGAAATATCATGATTAAGTATTATACCAGTAAAATTAGTAATGTACTTATAGTCTAAAATATTGTACCTACTAGAAAATCTAAAGCTATATAAACTAATGGGATTTTTTGAACTATTTGCTTTTTCTAAAAGTAAATATTTTAATAATACATAGTTTCAGCGTATTTTTTAAATATGCAAAAATATTTCAGAAAAGTGAAACTGATTACCAAAAGTAATAACCAACATATTATAAATATTTATATGGTGTGATTTACTATTATAAATATGACAAATATATCTATATCTCCTTTTGAAAAAAAACCTGTAGATCACTCACTCTTCTATTAGATAATTTTCTTAAAGATTTTAGCCATATGTAAGCATAGCACAAATTAGGGTGCACAGTTATTTGTTTAAAACAAAAATGTCTTACGATTTGGACAGATTAGCACAGCCTTCTGATATTCTTGTCTAGTCATATAAATAGAAGTTATTGATATAATTACTTAACTAGGTCAGGCAAAAGAGTTATTATTAAAATTCAACTACTTTAGGGATTACTTTTTCCAATAAGATATTAAATTTGCATCTGTCCTAATTTCTGTCATTTTACATATATGTCATGTACCAAATAAAATTCCACAATTTACTTTTCTAAAAATTTTTATTATTATAAAGTCTTCTATTTAAAACCCAAGTATCCAGGGAATCCCTTGATCCCAGTATTTAAACTCGCAGATGTTGGAGCCACACATGTATGTGCTTACATTGGTGACACTGCCACTGACCTGAAGCTTGACATTGAGGAAGTTAGCAATACATGCTAATTTTCAGTTTCCTCTTCTACAATATAGGTAAAGTAAAATCCACTGTGTATTTGTGAAGGTCAAATTGAACACACAGATACAATGCTCTTAGCATAGTATCTAATCATTTCTATTTATCAAAGACCTATATTTTTTAAGGGTCTGATGCTTTTCCCTACTTGCAAACTAACATGGCAGCCTTCCACAGTCTCACAGATGCTGGCAGCATACACGGGACTTTGAGAGCAGAGATACAGGACTTTACTGTTCACAAGAGCTTCATGTTAGCATGCATTCCCATTGATTCCAAGCTCACAGGTGGGATTCAGCTCAGGAGAATGCTGTATACATGGTGGGGTTGAGTCTTAGCTGAGGAATGCCGAGCTTAGGTAACCACCATCCTTATAAAGAGGATAGCAGCAAACTTGTTCAACATCTACCCCAGAGAAAGATATTATCTATATTATTCTGGAGAGCAACACGTTTTGTTCTCTCCCCTGCATGGGCACACGATCTCAACCTCCTAAGATCATTTGCTACGCATGCATCTTTGGAATGACAGTCTGGGACAAAAGCTACTACAAGGTGTGTCTACATGCAAGAGACACCTGGGAAATTGTTCTCAAGGATGTTATCGAATCCATTTCTACTTCTAAGTGAACACTCAGATGCTTTTGAGTGAACACCCACATGCTTCTGAGTGAACACCCACCTGCTTTTGAGATCTTCGATGCCACTTTGCCTTCCTGTTTTTTCTATAGAATCTGTCCCTTCTATTTCTGTTGCGTTCTGTACCCTTCCCAACTACCAACCTATGTTCTTAGCATTTTCCACAGGGCCTTGTTTATAGAAAATGCACAGAAAATAATTGTTCAAATTAAATGACTTGAGTTTATGAATCTATTGGTCAGGAATGAAACTAATAGTAACAGGGAATCTTAAGAAAGCACATTAAAATTTATCTACAGCATGATTCTCAAAGTTCAGTACATGTCTTCTATAAGTATTTGAAATGAAAACTTCCATTTTTATTAAAATAGACTTTCTTTGTGGAGCAGTTTAGGCTCACAGCAATATTGAGCAGAAGGTACAGCAATTTAACATATAACCCATACATCCACACATGTATAACTTCTTCTTATCAACATCCCCCATCAGACTAGTACATTTGTTGCAATTGATAAAGCTATCGATACATCATTATCACCCAAAGTCCATACTTTGCATGCAGGTTCTCTCTTGTTATTATACATATTATGGGCTTGGACAAATTTATAATGACAAGTATCTATCATTATGGTATTATAGAGTAGTTCATTGCCATAAAAATGCTCTGTGCTCCACCTTTCCATCCCTCTCTTCTCCAAGCCCTGGAAACCACTGATCTTTTTTTAACTTCTTCGTTGTTTTTCTTTTCCAGAATATCATTGCCGTGGTTTGGCTTGTCCCCATGAAAGCTCATGTTGATATTTGATTTCCTGTCTGGTGGTGTTGGGAAGTGAGACGTGGTGCAAAGTATTTGGGTCATGGTAGCAGATTCCTCATGGAGACTAATGGCCTCCCACAGGACTGAATGAGCTTCTCCCTCTCCCCATAATGGATTAGTTCTTGAGAGAAAAGGTAGCTAAAAAGACTCTGGCTTCCCCTGTTTCTTTCTTGCTTCCTTTTTCATCAGGTGATCTCTTTACACATGCCAGCTTCCCTTCTGCATTCCACCAGGAATTGAAGTAGCAGAAGATTCTCTCCAGATGCAGATGATCAATTTTTGAACTTTCCAGCCACCAGAATCATGAGCCAAATAAACCTCTTTTTAAAATAAACTACCCAGTCTCAGGTATTTTGTTATAGCAACAAAAAAATAACTAAGACAGTCATATAGTTAGAATCATAAGGTTTACATAGCCTTTCATATTGGCTCCTTTCACTTGGTAATGTTTATTTAAGTTTCTTTGATGTCTTTTCATGGCTTGATAGCTCATTTCTATTAAGTGCTGGAGAATACTGCTTTGTCTGGTTGCCCCACTGTGTGTATTTATCCATTTACATACTGAAGGATATCATGGTTTATTCCAAGTTTTGGCAATTGTGATTAAAACTTTTATAAACAGCCATGTACAAGTTTTTGTGCGGACATAAGCTTATGTGTATATACATATGTATAGTTCATTTTGTTTTTCCATTTTGAGCTTTTGTTTGTCAATGCTAATGTTTAGGAGGCTGATCTTGTATCCTGCAACTGTGCTAAATTAGCTTATTATTTTCAAGAGATTTTTGTAGATTCTTTGGCATTTTCTATGTAGCCAGTAATGTTGTCAGTGAATAAAAATAATTATATTTCTCTTTATCCCATACGTACACTCTCCACCTTCTATTACTCATTCTATCACTCATTCTGGGCTTATTACACTAATAGGACTTTTGCTGTTCTGCTTAATATGAGTGATCAGAGAGGATATTTTTCTTGTTCTCAACCTTAGGTTTTGCAGTCTGTCATAATTAAAATAATTAAGATATATATCTGTGTGTGTGTGTGTGTGTGCGTGCACCCTTTATTAGAATGAGAAAGTTTTTTTTTATATTTTGTTTTGTCAAAAGTGGGTATTAAACTTTGTTTAGTTACTTTTCTGAATTAATTGATATGGTCATTTTTTTATTTGATATTCTAATATGTTAAATTGCATTGATTTATCAATGCTGAACTAGGCTTACTTCTTGGAATGAATTCTGCTTATCCTTTTATATTATTTTATATCTCAAAAAATTTAATTCATTAGTATTTTTAAAGTTTTTTTGCATTTATAGTCATAAGATATTTTAGTTTATATTTTTATTATAATGTCTTTATCTGGCATTAATATTAGGGTAAAGACTGTCTTATATTATTTGTAGTGTTTCTGTCTCTTCAAATTTCTGGAAGATTTTTTATAGAATTGGTAATTTGATTTTTCTACATGTTCCATAGAATTTGCCAGTGAAGTACTTGGGCAGGTCTTTCCTTTCCTTTTACTTATTTATTTTTTTGCAACATTTTAACCAATTATTCCATTTTTAAAATAGATATAGTGCTATTCAGATTATGTATTGCTCCTTTAAAGAGTGTTGGTAGTCTGAGTCTGCCAAGGATGTGGTTTGTTTTATAGAAATTATCAAATTTATGAGCATAGAGCTATTAATAATTTTATCTTGTTATCCTTGTAATGTCTATAAAAGCAGTAGTGATGACCTTTGTGTCTTTCCTGATATTGCTAATTTTGCCCTCTTTTTATTTCTTGGTTGATTCATCTAAATGTGTCTCAATTTTATTGATAGTTTCAAAGAATCACCTTTGGTTTCATTGATTTTATTTATTGATTTAGTTTTTAGTTACATTGACTTCTGCTTTTTTATTATCACTTTCTTCATATTACTGTTTATATTTAATTCCTTCTTTTTCCTCCAGCTTATTAAGGTGGAATTGTATTAGTCCATTCTCATACTGCTATAAAGAAATACCTCAGACTGGGTAATTTATACAGGAAAGAGGTTCAGTTGACTCACAGTTCCACATGGCTGGGGAGGCCTCAGGAAACTTACAATAATGATGGAAAGCAAAGGGGAAACAAGGACTTCTTCACATGGTGGCAGGAGAGACAAGTGTGAGCAGGGGAAATGCCAGATGCTTATAAAACCATCAGTTCTTGTGAGAACTTACTCACTATTATGAGAAGAGCATGGGGGAAACCATCCCCACTATCCAATCACCTCCCATCAAGTCCCTCCCTCAACATGTAAAGATTATGGGGATTAACATTCAAGATAAGATTTGAGTGGGGACACAGTCAAACGATATCAGGAAGCTTAGGTTATCTTCTTTTCTAACGTATCGATTCAATGCAATAAATTTCCCCCTAAGCACTTCTTTACATTTCAAAATTTTTGACATGTCATATTTTCATTTGGCTCAAAGTAATTTTTAGGTTTTTTTGAGACTTCATATTTTCATTTAGCTCAAAGTAATTTTTAGTGTTTCTTGAGACTTCACAATTCTTAGAATTGTCTGTTATTTACAAATATTTGTTTATCAAATATTTGGGGCTTTTTCAACGATCTCTCTTATTGATTTCTAGTTTAATTCCTTTGTGTTCTAAGAATATACTTAGTATGATTTTTATTATATTACATTTATTAAGATGTGTTTTATGGCCCAGAATATATACTGTCTTGGTGAATGTCCCATGCACATTTTAGAAGAATGTGGGTTTGGGATGGAGTATTCTGTAAATATCAATTAGACTGAGATGATTGGTAGCACTATTTACGTCCCCTGTACCCTTACTAATATTTTCGTGCTTTATCAGTTACTGATAAAGGACTTTAAAGTCTTCAGCTGTAATAGTGCCACTATCAACTTATTGCATTGATAGCTTAGGTGCCAACTAAGCTGATCTCAGCTGTCTTTCTCTTGTGGGAGTAGAGCAGAGATCCCATCCCTGAACTGGGATATTGGACCAGCAATGCCCTCCGGTAAAGTCCTTCTCCTGAAGACCACGGATTCATCAGGGAGAATAGTCTAAGAAGATTTCATGATAACCATACTTCCCTTCCTACTTCCAGGGCCACTTGGAGAACTTTCTCAAGTCCTCCCCATGAGGACATTGTAGTGTTCCTGGAGGACAAGCTGTAAAAGTGTGGGCCTCTACCCCCTTGATTGTAGCCCCAGGAGCTTCTCAATATTAATCTGGACCACACTCAACCTCTAGCAATTAATCAGCATTACTGTTTAAGTGTTTCTACCTGTGTATGGCATTCATCAGCTTATGCTTTAAGTAAAAAAAAAAAAAAAAAAAAAATTCCAGGTGCTGTATCTCTATGGAATTGTTCGACTCTGTAGAGTCAGTGTGATGATTTGCCCTGTAATCTGTTACCTAAAGGGTACCAAAAGAGTCAGTGTTTTCCAGTTTCTTCAGGTTTTCTTAGTATAAGTATGGGAATGACTTTGAAGCTCCTTACATGTTGGAGTTAAAACTGGAAATCTCAAACACACACACACACACACACACACACACACACAGAATTGTGTTAGTTTTTATTACATAATGTATTGGTATATAATGCTGATCAGTTGCCTTTTGAATATAAAGATGGCACTGTGACTCAATGTAAAACTTTTTAACTAGACATAGTGCCATTTCTTTCTCATAAATTGTAGATATTATAATGTTGTTATCTTCTGACCCTGATTTTCTGGAAATCAACAGCACAAATATGCAAAACAAAAGCTGCTCTCCTTGAGGGTTTAGTTTGGAGCTCTGAGAGAGAAAAGGGAGAGCCAAAGATCTTAATTTCCCTAGTTGACTTAGATGGCTGTACGCCTACTGCTTTAAGACTTTTGACTATACACGTTGGCATGTGTTTAATTCTGATTGCTTGAACTGAGAAGACCAAAATATCAGCAATTTACATTTGTGAAATTAGCAGCACTGTCCTTTTAATGATTCCTTCTGATCCTGTAAGATCAGGCACCAGAGAGTCCTCCCAGCATTTGTCTGCCGTCACTCAGTTGAGTCAAATGGAGAGCTCTGCTCCATTAGCCTGGGAACAGCTTTGTAATTTTCTGAATAATTAATTAAAACCCCAACAGTTCTCCCATCCAACTAAACATTTGGTTTTAATTGATTTTCTTAGCATACACTTCTTTAAAATTTTATTTGCAAAAATTAGGCTTGATTATCAAAACTATAAATTTCATTAAAGCCACTAATGTGTAAACATGAAATCATGCCAGCACATCATAGCACAAAAAAAAAGGTAATAGAGAAATTTTGTATATTTTGGCCACAGACTGTTTGTTTACTTTAAATAGGCCCCATTTCCAAGTAGTTTGAGAAATTTACACTTAGCATGTAGTCATTGTTTTATTTTTGTGGGATTAAGTGAAGAAAGTTTTTTTATTGATATCGTTTGACTTTTTCAACAATGTTGTCCTTTTCTTCTAATGCATAAATAAATAAAAGTTTGCATAAGCTAGATTACTGTTTCGCAGAGGAATGTGAGTTTTCCTGGATTTATTTTATGATCTATACTTGAATACTATGGTCATCCTCCTGAGATATAGGTTTTAAAAAACTTTAATTTCATACCTCCAAGTTAGTCCAAATGATACTCAGTGTAAGATTATACTCATTGTAAGATTTAGTTTTTTTAGAGACAGGGTCATACTTTGTTGCTCAGGGTGTAGTTCAGTGGCACAATCATACCTCACTATACCCTCTATTCTGGGCCCAAGTGATCCTCCCACCCCAGCCTCCGGATTAACTACAATTGCAAGCCTGTGCCCCCATGCCAAGCTTTTTTTTCTTTTTTAAGAGATAAGGTCTTGCTATGTTGCACAGGCTGGTTTCAAACTGTTGGTCTCATACAATCGATCCTCCCATCTCAGCCTCCTGAATTGTTGAGATTACGTGTGTGAGCCACTGCACCTGAGTAATTTTTATATTTTGCTTCCAGAATGTGTAACTACAGGAGCAAGAAACAACAACAAAAACTCAAAATTATAAAGTAGTTTGCAGTTAACTAATTTATTTTCTTAAAATTACAACTGAAATGGAAATAAGTTTAAATTCTCAAAAATTATTTTTTAAATAATGTCATTTACTTCTTAATCCAACAAATCAAATAGTATATGTAACATATACATATATACTATGTACATATAAAAGTAGTTAAATATAAAACAAAATTTTTTTCTGGAACATATATATGTTGGCAGTCAAGAATATTTTTACTTCAACATAATGTGTTTCTAAATTTCAGTTTTTCCTTTCACAAATTTGGATCTGGTACTTAAGATTAAAAACATCATAATACTTTTATGCCCTAATTTATATGCTTATTATTAATATTTTATAACTATGCCTAAATATAATTATTTTATTTTACCTTTATATTAGCCTATAATACACATTTGCCTAATCTTTAAAATCATTAGTTTTCTTTACTTGTAATTAATTAATTTATTTAATATAATTTATTAATCAGTAATCATTTAAAATTTAGCCAAATAACTTTTCCAAAATTACAGAAGTGATTCTCAGTGTATTATACTTATAAATCATTCATCTCAACATGTGATTAGTTACTAAGTAATAGTAGTGACTGTTTTATGATAATTATAGCAGCTTAAACTCAGACTTCCTTTGTACTGAAACCTGTCCATTATATCCTATAATTTTAAATAATATTTCCTTTTTCTCACCAGTATGGAACTCTCTACTCTTCTCTACCTCTTTCTCATGCATATGAAAACTTTATGGATGGAAGATGTAAAGATAACTTCTATCTATATATCTGGGAAATTAGTGTTATTATAATTATCATTATAGTTACTGTGATCTTCATCCAGAATGTCAGAGGAAACAATAATTTGAAATAAGATTGTAGACTATCTTATTCCACAGAATCTCACTGAATAACTCCAGTCTGAATTTTGCAAACTGTGCATTAAAATGATTCCTTGATCAGGTGTCTCCTTCACTGTTCTCATAAGGGGAATCTAACTGAGGTTAAGCTTGCAGAGGGGAAGGTTCAATTTGTTCACTCTCAGTAGCTCCACTGTCATGGTCCAATTTAGTTAGAACTGAAGTATTCATCACTATATTTATTCAGAAGCTCACTTTTGTGTATGATAAATAATTTGTTTTAAGAATCATGTTTTTAATTATATTTATTTTGAACTATTTCAACCTAGAAATAACATGAACATGTAATATGGAGTTGCTGAGGTGATAATGCATTCATGAAGATTAAAAACATTTTTCAATAGAGAAACCTATTTATATTTGCAGGTATTTCACGAGCTCATTTCTGATTGGGATTATAATACTTTTCAGGAGTATATTCTTTTTAAATACTAAATTTTCATAATAGTTGTCAACCAGACTACTAGTTTGATCATAAGTTAGTACTATATTCCATCTTACTAGGGAATACTTTTCTTGAAATACTTTTTGGCAGGAAATTTGCAAAGGATAACACGTGAACTAACTGATATCCAGTGGATATACAAAGTTCAGTTGAAAGAAAAAAATAATTATGATAATAGTAATAGTGGTAGTAAGAGTAATAATAGAAAAAAAACTGACTGTTCTATTATGTTATTTAACTGAATTGTTATAAATATTTTCCTGGGCTCTGTTACAAAAATTAAATATGTATCTGTTTTCTATGCTGGGATTGTTGCATTTAAATAATTGTTTTTGATGTGATGTTCTGGTTATATTAATGGACTTGAAGAGAACATTTTTGTGAACTTACATCTCAACTCATTGATGATGCTGATTATTTATATGATCACCTATTTATGAGTCCTTGCTGGAAATTTTTCTTTCTGGATTTGATTTAGATTTCCTGAATTTACCCTCAAAATGATCTAAAAATATTATTTAAAATGCCATGTCTATCATAACTGAAGTGAATTATCTTTAAGATGAGGAAAATATATAGTACTATTAGAAATTCTTGCCTATAATTTAGTAAACCAGAATAAATAAGAAGATTAGAAAAGAGACACAAACTTATTGCTATTAGCAAATAATATAATTATTTTTATAAACTCCAACAGATTGAGAATTTGAGAGCAATCATGAAATTTTAGGAAGATCTGGATGGAAGATCACAAGGATAATAATTTGTGAAATAAACAGTATTCCTGTATAACATCAATAACCAAGTTGACAGTATAAGCAAATGCAAATTTTAGTTCTCCATAGAAAGAAAATCTCTAAAGAAAGGGGTTAACAAAAGAATGCACAAAACTTTAAAAGAAAATAATACTACATATTAAAAGACTTTCAATTTAACAAAATAGTAATTATAATAATACCTAGGATTGGGAAGGTGTGGTGAAATGAGAACCAACAGAAACACAATATTATAAATACATTAAAATTTTGACACTGACTTTATCACGAAGTGACTATTGAACATAGGTAGCCATTGGAGAAAACAAAATTTATGACATAGAAATCTGGAGAAAACTGAATATCCAGTAATACAGAAGTGCCTTAATAAAGCATGTGTGGATTTGAATATAGCCATTAAATGATGTTTAGTAATATTAAGTGCTGTACATAAAAAGCAAGGCATAGAAGACCCCAGTTATGTTAATTATCTCCATAGAAAAAAATCTGAATTCCCAGAATATTACACATATTTTTCAACAGATTTTTCTTCTCTAAAACAGAACACTTTTCTTATTGTGCATTTATACTTTGTCTAAATAGTCTAAGTCACTATATAAATTTATTTGGAGCAAAGAGGTGAAAATATTATGTTTAATGCCCTAACAAACTCAACAGTGAACTTCTAATATTATGTTTTCAGAGTGGACATGCATTTTTTGATCAGATAAGAGGTACTTACTATAAATTTTTCCTGATTTTTTTAAGTAAAAGCTGAATCACAACAAGCTATAATTCACAGTAAAAATATAATTCTAACTAACCAGGATATCTAATTAAATTAATTATTGATTCAAATCACTGATTGTACTCTCTAAAAAAACACTGCACAGACACCTATATTAGAAACTGTTTTTTCAGTAGATTGATGCTCCTAGAAATTTTTCCTATATTTGTGAATATTCTAACTTTGCCTTACTCAGGTACAATGATTGATCTGATAAGCTAATAACCAAAAAATTGTGACAAAAGAGATGTTGATAATGGAAAAAAATTTTAGTGATTTAAAGGCAACACTTCATTTCTTAATTTGATGCCCCTTTCAACTCTATGAGATAGTCAGGAGACAAAATATTACACCCAATACTTTTTAAATTAATTAAACAAAAATCCACATAATTTGTATAAGTTGATTAATACTATTTAATACATAACTCAGATGTTGTAAAATAAATTTAAGCTGGGTATCTGATGTCTACTGACAGACACATGCTAAAAGGAATCATTTTTCTTTTTTTATTTTACTTTAAGTTCTAGGGTACATGTGCAGAACATGCAGGTTTGTTACATAGCTATACATGAGTCATGGTGGTTTGCTGCACCTATCAACCCATCATCTAGGTTTTAAGCTCCATATGAATTAGATATTTGTCCTAATGCGCTCCCTTTCCTTGCCCCCACCCCCCTACAAGCCCCAGTGTGAGATGTTCCCCTTTCTGTGTCCATATGTTCTCATTGTTCAACTCCCACTTATGAGTGAGAACATGTGGTCTGTGGTTTTCTGTTCTTGTGTTAGTTTGCTGAGAATAATGGTTTCCAGCTTCATATCCCTGCAAAGAACATGATCTTATTTTTTATGGCTGTATAGTATTCCATGGTATATTGTACCACATTTTCTTCATCCAGTCTGTCATTAAGTGGGACTTGGGTTGGTTCCAAGTCTTTGCTAGTGTATATAGTGCTGCAATAAACATATTGTGCATGTGTCTTTATAGTAGAATGATTTATAATCCTTTGGTTATATACCTAGTAATGGGATTGCTGGATCAAATAGAATTTCTGATTCTAGATCCTTGAGGAATGGCCACACTGTCTTCTATAATGGTTGAACTAATTTACACCCCCACCAACAGTGTAAAAGCATTCCTATTTCTCCACATCCTCTCCTGCATCTGTTGTTTCCTGACTTTTTAATGATCCCCATTCTAACTGGCATAAGATGGTATCTCATTGTGATTTTGATTTGCATTTCTCTAATGACCAGTGATGATGAGCTTTTATCATATGTTTGTTGACCACATAAATGTCTTCTTTTGAGAAGTGTCTGTTCGTATTCCTCATGTATTTTTTGATGGGGTTGTTTGGTTTTGTTTTTTTTGTTTGTTTGTTTGTTTGTAAATTTGTTTAAGTTCCTTGTAGACTCTGCATTGGTGTATAGGAATGCTTATGATTTTTGAACATTGGTTTTGTATCCTGAGACTTTGCTGAAGTTGTTTATCAGCTTGAGGAGTTTTGGGGGTTGAGAAGATGGGATTTTCTAAATATACAATCATATCAACTGCAAACAGAGAAAATTTGACTTCCTCCCTTCCTATTTAAATAAGCTTTATTTATTTCTCTTTCCTAATTGCCCTGGCCAGAATTTCCAATACTGTGCTGAATAGGAGTGGTGAGAGACGGTATTCTTGTCTTATGCCAGTTTCAAAGGGAATGCTCCCAGCTTTTGCCCATATTGGCTATGGGTTTGTCATAAATAGATCTTATTATTTTGAAATACGTTTGATCAATGCCTAGTTTATTGATAGTTTTTAGCATGAAGGGCTCTTGAATTTTTTCAAAGGCCTTTTCTGCATCTGTTGAGATAATCATGTGGTTTTTGTCATTGGTTCTGTTTATGTGATAGATTATGTTTATTGATTTGCAAGTGTTGAACCAGCCTTGCATCCCAGGGATGAAGCTGACTTGATTATGGTGGTTAAGCTTTTTGATGTGCTGCTGGATTTGTTTTGCCAGTATTTTATTGGAAAATTTTTTCATCAATGTTCATCAGTTGTATTGGCTTAAAATTTTCTTTTTGTGTTGTGTCTCTGCCAGGTTTTGGTATCAGGATGATGCTGGCCTCATAAAATAAGCTAGGGAGGGGTACCTCTTTTTCTGTTGTTTGGAATAGTTTCAGAAGGAATGGTACCAGCTCCTCCTTGTACCTCTGGTAGAATTTGGCTGGGAATCCATCTGGTCCTGGGCTATTGTTGGTTTGCCGGCTCTATTAATTACTGCCTCAATTTCAGAACTTGTTATTGGTCTATTCAGGGATTCAACTTCTTCCTAATTTAGTCTCGGGAGGGTGCAGGAATTTATCCATTTCTTCTAGATTTTCTAGTTTATTTGTGTAGTGGTGTTTATAGCATTCTCTGATGGTAGGTTGTATTTCTGTGACATCAATGGTGATATCCCCTTTATCATTTTTTATTGTGTCTATTTGATTCTTTTCTCTTTTCTTCTTTATTAGTCTTGCTACTGGTCTATTTTGTTAATCTTTTCAAAAAAATCAGCTCCTACATTCATGATTTTTTTAAGGGTTTTTTGTGTCTCTATCTCCTTCAGTTCTATTCTGATGTTAGTTATTTCTTTTCTTCTGCTAGCTTTTGAATTTGTTTCCTTTTGTTTCTCTACTTCTTTTAAATGTGAAGTTAGGGTGTCAAATTCAGATCTTTCCAGCTTTCTGATATGGGGATTTAGTGCTATAAATTTCATTCTTAACACTGCTTTAGCTGTGTCCCAGAATCTCTGGTACATTGTGTCTTCATTCTCATTGGTTTCAAAGAACATCTTTATTTCTGCCTTAATTTCATTATTTATCCAGCAGTCATTCAGGTTCAGGTTGTACAATTCACATGTAGTTTTGTGGTTTTGAGTAAATTTCTTAATCCTGAGTTTTAATTTGATTGCACTGTGGTCTGAGAGACTGTTATGATTTCCATTCCTTTGCATTTGCTGAGGAGTGTTTTACTACCACTTATGTGGTCAATTTTAGAATAAGTGCAATGTGGTGCTGGGGAGAATGTATATTCTGTCAATTTGGGATGGAGAGTTGTGTAGATGTCTATTAGGTCTGCTTGGTCCAGATCTGCATTCAAGTCCTGAATATCCTTGTTAATTTTCTGTCTGATTGATCTGTCTAATGTTGACAGTGAGGTGTTAAAGTCTCCCACTATTATTGTCTGGGAGTCTAAGTCTCTTTGTAAGTCTCTAACAACTTGCTTTATGTATCTGGGTGCAACTGTATTGGGTGCATATATATTTAGGATAGTTAACTCTTCTTGTTGCATTGATCCCTTTACCATTATGTAATGCCCTTTATCTTTCTTGATCTTTGTTGATTTAAAGTCTGTTTGATCAGAGACCCTGCTTTTTTGTTTTTGTTTTGCTTTTCATTTGCTTGGTAAATCTTCCTCCATCCCTTTATTTTGAGCCTGTGTATGTCTTTGCACATGAGTTGGGTCTCCAGAATACAGCACACAGATGCGTCTTGACTCTATCCAGTTTTCCAGCTTGTGTCTTTTAATTGAGGTTTTTGCCTGTTTACATTTAAGGTTAATATTGTTATGTGTGAATTTGATCCTGTCATTATGATGCCATCTGATTGTTTTTCACATTCATTGATGAAGATTCTTCATAGTGTCATTGGTCTTTATATTTTGTTGTATTTTTGCAGTGACTGGTACTGGTTTTTCCTTTCCATATTTAGTACTTCCTTCTGGAGATCTTGTAAGGCGGGCCTGGTGGTACAAAAGTCCAGCATTTGCTTGTCTAGAAAGGATGTTACTTCTCCTTTGTTATGAGGCTTAGTTTGCCTGGATATGAAATTCTGGGTTGTTAATTATTTTCTTTAAGAATTTGAATATTGGCCCCCACTGTCTTCTAGCTTGTAGGGTTTCTGCCAAGGGATCTACTGTGAGTCTGACAGGCTTCCCTTTGTGGTTAACCTGACCTTTCTCTCTGGCTGCCCTTAGCATTTTTTCTTCATTTCAATTTTGGAAAATCTGACGATTATGTGTCTTGGGGTTGCTCTTCTTGATAAATATCTTAGTGCTGTTCTCTGTATTCTCTGAATTTGAAGGAATAATTATGAGTATGTAAAAATTATAATATTTGTGACCACAAATTGTAAATGATAATACAAATGAAACCAAGGGGTAAACAAAGAGTCCTATGATAGATAGTAAATGCCAGTTGAAAGCTCTTGAGAGAGGAGAGATCCAAGATGGCCAATTAACAACAGCTCAGGATTGTAGCTCCCAGTGAAAGCACAGAGAGCGAGTGGACGCTGCACTTTCAGACGAATTTTTGTTGCCCACAGACTGGGAGATTCCCAGCAGAGGAGCCACACGGGTCACCAGCACAACTTTTTTGGCCGGCGCGGCTGTTTTGCCGGCACCCCGGCACGGCGCTTCTCGGTGCGGAGTATACGGGACGGGGTGCCCTTTGAGTCCGGCTGGGCTGGTCCCATCCCCACAGGGAGAACAGCAATTGGAAGCACTGAGGACTGACAGTTTCACAGTAAGCACAGCTGAACCGAGAAGGTCCAGCTCTGCGGGGAAGGGGCGTCTGCCAAAGGAAAACTAAGAAACAGAAAAAACTTCATCACCGGGCGGAGAGATCCAAAGTGGCTGATTAACAACAGCCCAGGATTGTAGCTCCCAGTGAAAGCACAGAGAGCGAGTGGGCGCGCAATTTCAGACGAGTTTCTGTGGCCCACAAACTGGGAGATTCCCGGCGGAGGAGCCACACGTGTCGCCAGCGTGACTCTTTTGGCCGGCACAGCTGTTTTGCCGGCGCCCCGGCGGGGCGCAGCGCTTCTCAGTGCAGAGTATACGCGACTGGGCGCCCTTTGAGTCAGCTCGGCTGGTCCCACCACCACAAGGAGAACAGCAATGTGAAGCGCTGAGGACGGAGAGTTTCACAGTAAACACAGCTGAACCCGGGAAGACCAAGCTCTGTGGGGAAGGGGCGTCCGCCAAAGGAAAACTAACAGAAAAAACTTCATCACCAACAAGCCGGACGTCCACTCAGACC
>CAUYLG010025095.1:0-23676 GCA_963573385.1 Cacajao melanocephalus | reverse complement strand
CTACTATAAGGACACATGCACATGAATGTTCATTGCAGCACCGTTTACAATAGTAAAGACCTGGAACCAACCCAAATGCCCATCGATGATAGACTGGACAGGGAAAATGTGGCACATATACACCATGGAATACTATGCAGCATAAGAAGCGATGAGTTCGTGTCCTTTGTAGGGACACGGATGAACCTGGAAACCATCATTCTCAGCAAACTGACACAAGAACAGAGAATCAAACACTGCATGTTCTGACGCATAAGTGGGTGTTGAACAATGAGAACACATGGACACAGGGAGGGGAGCATCGCACACTGGAGTTTGTCAGGGGGAAATAGGGGAGGGACAGCGGGAGGTGGGGAGTTGGAGAGAGATAGCATGGGGAGAAGTGCCAGATACAGGTGATGGGGAGGAAGGCAGCAAATCACACTGCCATGTGTGTACCTATGCAACAATCTTTCATGTTCTTCACATGTACCCCAAAACCTAAAATGTAAAAAAATAAAATTAAAATAAAAAATAAAATCCTGACTATCCAAAAAAAAAAAAACCAACAAAAAACAATGAACTACCCCCAAACTCAGATCAATTGTTTAGCATTGTGTAATATATGCAAATGGGTCACTCACAACAACTTCTACTTTTCTACAAATTCTGCCACTGTGCATATGGACCCCCTGACAGAGAAGACAGAAGAGATTCTGAAGCCTGACTTCTATCCCATAATGTAACCACAAAACCTCCATGGAAATAATCGTTTGCTGATTAAATTTCTGCACATGCTGTCCTGAAATATTAATATATAACTTAGGTTGACAATTAGAAACACTATAAATAACATGTTCAATTTGACAGCTTGGCTATTGTAATAAATTTAACAACTGTTTCTCCTTCTTGCTATATTCATTTTCACCTTGGGGTTAAGTGATACTGGCTAAAGTAATCCTGGAACAAGAGGCATTTGCAGAAGGCTAAAGTGTGAAATTAATTTTCCTTGCCCTCGTTTTATTTCTGTTGACATAACGGATCCACATAAAATATTTCACATTAGAAAATTATCTTCTTTGTACTGTGTTTTTTTTTTTTAGTTTTACTTTAAGTTCTGGAATATATGTGCAGAACGTGCAGGATTGTTACATAAGTACATGTATGCCATGGTGGTTTGCTACACCTATTGACCCATCCTGTAAGTTCCCTCCCCTTGCCCCACAGTAAGCCCTGGTGTGTTTTTCCCCTCTCTGTGTCCATGTGTTCTCATGTTCAACTCCCACTTATGAGTGAGAACATGCATTGTTTCATTTTCTGCTCTTGTGTTAGTTTGCTGAGGATGATGGCTTCCAGCTTCACCAGTGTCCCTGCAAAGGATATGATCTCATACCTTTTTATGGCTGTGTAATATACCATGGTTTATATGTACCACATTTTCTTTATCCAGTCTATCACTGATGGGCATTTGGGTTGTTTCCATGACTTTGCTATTGTAAACAGTGCTGTAATAAACATATGTATGCATGTATCTTCATAGAAGAATGATTTGTAATCCTTTGGGTATATACCCAGTAATGAGATTGCTGGGTCAAATGGTATTTCTGGTTCTAGATCCTTGAGGAGTTACTACGCTGTCTTCCACAATGCTTGAACTAATTTACATCCTCAGCAACCATGTAAAAGTGCTCCTGTGTGTTTACAGCCTTGCCACCATTTACTGTTTCTTGATTTTTTTAATAGTAGCCATTCTGACTGGAGTGAGATGGTATCTCATTGCGGTTTTGATTTATATTTCTCTAATGATCACTGATGCTGAGCTTTTTTTCATGTTTCTTGGCCACATATATGTTTTCTTTTGAGAAGTTTCTATTCATATCCTTCACCCACTTTTGATGGGGTTGTTTTCTGGCAAATTTGTTTCAGTTCCTTTTAAGTTCTAGATAATAGACTTTTGTTAGATGGATAGATTGCAAAAATTTTCTCCCATTCTGTAGGTTGCCTGTTCATTCTGATGATAGTTTCTTTTGCTGTGCAGAAACTCTTTAGTTTAATTAAATCCCATTTGTCAATTTTGGCTTTTGTTGCAATTGCTTTTGGTGTTTTAGTCATAAAGTCTTTGTCCATGCCTATGTCCTGAATGGTACTGCCTAGGTTTCCTTCTACGGTTTTAAGTCTTTAATCCATTTTTTTTTTTTTTTTTCTGAGACAGAGTCTCCCTCTGTCACCCAGGCTGGTGTGCAATGGTGTGATCTCAGCTCACTGCTACCTCCACCTCCCAGGTTCAAGCGATTCTTCTGCCTTAGCCTCCTGAGTTGCTGGGATTACAGGCACACACCACCATGCCTGGCTAATTTTTGTATTTTTAGTAGAGGCGATGTTTCACCATGTTGGTCAGACTGGTCTCAAACTGCTGACCACATGATCCGCCCACCCTGGCCTCCCAAAGTGCTGGGATTACAGGAGTGAGCCACTGCGTCTGGCTTAATCCATCTTGAGTTAATTTTTGTTTAAGGTGTAAGGAAGAGTTCCAATTTCTGTTTTCTGCATATGACTAGCCAGTTTTCCCAGCACCATTTATTGAGTAGGAGATATTTTCCCCATTGCTTGATGTTTTAAGGTCTGTCAAAGATCAGATGGTTGTAGATGTGTAGTGTTGTTTCTGAGGTCTCTGTTCTGTTCCTTTGGGGTATCTGTCTGTTTTGGAACCAGTATCATGCTGTTTTGGTTACTGTAGCTTTGTAAAAAGTCAGGTAGCATGATGCCTCCAGCTTTGTTCTTTTTGCTTAGGATTGTCTTGGCTCTATGGGGTCTTCTTTGATTCTGTATAAAATTTAAAGTAGTTTTTTCTAATCCTGTGAAGAAGTCAATGGTAGTTTGATGGAAATAGCATTGAATCTATAAATTACTTTTGGCAGTATGGGCATTTTCATGATGTTGATTCTTCCTATCAATGAGGATGGAAGGTTTTTCCATTTGTTTGCGTCCTCTCTTATTTCCTTGAGCAGTGGTTTGTAGTTCTCCTTGAAGAGGTCCTTCACATCCTTGTTAGCTGTATTCCTAAGTATTTTATTCTCTTTGTAGCAATTGCAAAAGGGCGTTCATTCATGATTTGGCTCTTTGCTTGTCTATTGTTGGTGTAAAGGAATAACCGTGATTTTTGCACATTGATTTTGTATCCTGAGACTTTGCTGAAGTTGTCAGCTTAAGGAGTTTTGGAGTTCAGATGAGATTTTCTAAATATAAAATGATGTCATCTGCAAATGGAGACAATTTGACTTCCTCTCCTACTATTTGAATGCCCTTTATTTCTCTTGCCTGATTGCCATGGCCAGAACTTCCAATACTGTGTTGAATAGGAGTGGTGAGGGCCTCCTTGTCTCGTACCTGTTTTCAAAGGGAATGCTTCCAGCTTTTGCCCATTCAATATGATATGGGCTGTGGGTTTGTCATAAATAGCTATTATTATTTTGAGATATGTTCTATGAATACCTAGTTTATTGAGAGTTTTTAACATGAAGGGATGTTGAATTTTATCAAAGGCCTTTTCTGCATCTATTGAGATAATCATGCGGTTTTTGTCTTTGGTTCTGTTTATGTGATGGATTACATTTATTGATTTGCATATATTGAACCAGCCTTGGATCCCAGGGATGAAGCTAACTTGATTGTGGTGGATAAGTTTTCTGATGTGCTGCTGGGTTTGGTTTGCCAGTGTTTCATTGAGGATTTTCACATTGGTGCTCATCAGGGATATTGACCTGAAGTTTTCTTTTTTTTGTTGTGTCTCTGCCTGGTTTTGGTATCAGAATAATGCTGGCTTCATAAAATGAGCTAGGGAGAAGTCCCTCCTTTTCAGTTGTTCGGAATAGTTTCAGAAGAAATTATATCAGCTCCTCTTTGTACCTCTCATAGAATTCGGCTGTGACTCCATCTGGTCCGCGGATTCTTTTTGTTGTTGGTAGGCTATTAAATACTGCCTCAATTTCAGAACTTGTTATTGGCTTACTCAGGGATTCAACTTCTTTCCTGGTTTAGTATTGGGAGGGTGTATGTGTCCAGGTATTTATCCATTTCTTCTAGATTTTCCAGTTTGTTTGCATAGAGGTGTTTATTCTCTGATGGTAGTTTGTATTTCTGTGGGGTCAGTGGTGATATTTCCTTTATCATTTTTTATTGTGTCTATTTGATTCTTTTCTCTTTTCTTCTTTATTTGTCTAGCTAGTGGTCTATTTTGTAATTTTTTTCAGATAACCAGCTCCTGGTCTCACTGATTGTTTTGGATGGTTTTCATGTCTCTATCTCCTTCAGTTCTGCTCTGATCTTAGTTATTTCCTGTCTTCTACTTGCTTTTGGACTGGTTTGCTCATGACTCTCTAGCTCTTTTAATAGTGATGTTAGGGTGTCAATTTGAGATCTTTCTAGCGTTCTGATGTGGGCATTTAGTGCTATAAATTTCCCTCTTAACACCGCTTTAGCTGTGTCCCAGAGATTCTGGTATATTGTCTCTTTGTTCTCATTGGTTTCAAAGAACTTCTTGATTTCTGCCTTAATTTCATTATTTACCCAGGAGTCATTTGGGAGCAGGTGGTTCAATTTCCATTAATTGTGTGGTTTTGAGTAAGTTTCTTAATCCTGAGTTCTAATTTAATTGCACTGTGGTCTGAGAGACTGTTTGCTATGATTCCCATTCTTTTGCATTTGCTGAGGAAGGTTTTACTTCCAATTATGTAGTCAATTTTCGAAAAAGTGCCATGTGGCACTGAGAAAAATTTATATTCTGTTGAATGGGGTGGAACATTTTGTAGATGTCTATCAGGTCTCCTTGATCCAGAGCTAAGTTCAAGTTCTGAATATCCTTGTTAATTTTCTGTCTCATTAATCTAATATTGAGACCAGGGTGTTAAAGTCTCCTACTATTATTGTGTGGGAGTCTAAATCTCTTTGTAGGTCTCTAAGAACTTTTTTCATAAATCTGGGTGCTCCTGTATTGGGTGCATATATATTTAGAATAGTTAGTTCTTCTTGTTGAACTGTTCCCTGTACCATTATGTAATGCCCTTGTCTTTTTTGATCTTTGTTGGTTTAAAGTCTGTTTTGCCAGAGACTAGGATTACAAGTCTTACTTTTTCTTTGCTTTCCATTTGCTTGGTAAATTTTCCTCCATCCCTTTATTTTGAGCTTATGTGTGTCTTTGCACATGAGATGGGTCTCCTAAGTACAGCACACTGATGGGTCATGACTCTTGATCCAATGTGTCAGTTTTTATCCAATTTGTCAATCTGTGTCTTTTAATTGGGGCATTTAGCCCATTTATATTTAAGGTTAGTATTGTTATGTGTGAATTTGATCCTGTCATCACTAGCTAGTTATTCTGCACACTAGTTGATGTAGTTTCTTCATAGTATCATTGGTCTTTATATTTTGGTGTGTTTTTGCAGTGGCTGGTACCAGTTTTTCCTTTCCATATTGCTTCTTTCTGGAGTTCTTGCAAGGCAGGCCTGACAGTAATGACATCCCTCAGCATTTGCTTTTCTGAAAAGGATTTTATTTCTCCTTCACTTATGAAACTTAGTTTGGCTGGATCCAAAATTATGGATTGAAAATTCTTTTCTCTATGAATGTTGAATATTGGTCCCCAATCTCTTCTGGCTTGTAAAGCTTCTGCTAAGAAGTCTGCTGTTGATTTGTTGGGCTTCCCTTTGTAGGTGACCTGGCCTTCCTGGCTGCCCCTAACATTTTTTACTTCATTTACACCCTGGAAAAAATGATGATTATGTGTCTTACAGTTGATCTTCTCATGGAGTATCTTAATGGTGTTCTCTGTATTTCCTGAATTTGCATGTTGACCTGTCTTGCTAGGTTGGGGACGTTCTCCTGGATAACACCCTGAAGTGTGTTTCCCAGCTTGTTTCCACTCTCACCATCTCTTTCAAGCACTCCAGTCAATCATAGGTTCAGCCTTTTCACAAAGTCCCATATTTCTTGGAGGCTTTGTTTGTTCCTTTTCAGTTTTTCTCTAATCTTGTTTGCATGCCTTATTTCAGCAAGGTGGTCTTCAAACTCTGATATCCTTTCTTCTGCTTGGTTGACTTGGCTATTGATACTTTCATATGCTTCACAAAGTTCTCTTGCTGTGTATTTCAGCTCCATCAGGTCATCATTTATGTTCCTCTCTACACTGGTTATTCTAGTTAGCAGCTCTTCTAACCTTTTATCATGGTTCTTATCATCTTTGCATTGGGTTAGAATATGCTCCTTTAGCTCACTGGGGTTTTTAGTTACCCATATTCTGAAGCCTACTTCTGTCAATTCATCCATCTCATCCTCCATCCAGTTCTGTGCCCTTGCTGGAGAGGTGTTGCAATCATTTGGAGGAGAAGAAGCCCTCTGGCCTTTTGGGTTTTCAGCATTTTTTCATTGAATCCTTTCCCATCTTCATTAGTTTGTCTAGTTTTGATCTTTGAGGCCGCTGACCCTTGGACAAGGTTTTCGTGGGGACTTGTTGATGCTGTTGTTGTTGCTTTCTGTTTGCTTTTCTTTCAATGGTCAGGTCCCTCCTCTGTTGGGCTGCTGCAGTTTGCTGGGGGTTCACTTCAGGTCCTATTCATCTGCTTCACTCCTGCACCTGGAGATGTCAGTCAAGATGGGTGCCTGCTCCCTATTCTGGCATCTCTAACCTCTTCAACCTTGGAGAATATGATGATTATGTGTCTTGGGTTGATCTTCTCAAAGGGGCACAAACCTGATGCCAACAGGATCACTCCTGTATAAGGTGTCTGATAACTCCAGTTGGAAAGTCTCACCTAGTTGGGTGGCATAGGCAACAGGACCCATTAATGAAGCACTTTGACTGTCCCTTGGTGGAAGGGGTGTGCTTCACTGGGGGAAACCCACTCATCTGGCCTGCCCAGATTCCTCAGAACCACCAGGAGGAAAGGTTAAATCTGCTGGTCTGCAGAGACTGCAGCCACCCTTTCTCTGAGGGCTCACACCCAGGGAGATTTGGGTTCTGTTCCTGAGCCTCTGGCTAGAGTTGTTGGGAGTTTCTGCAAGGAAGCTCTCTGCTCAATGAGAAAGAATGTGTTAGTATTAGAAACAAGTTTTTGGTGCTGCAAAAGAAACAGCACTCAAACAGAAATTTTCTCAGCAAGGCAAATTTACTTCTATAGAAGGGTACATCTCACAGATGGAGCAATGCTGAGAGCACACCAGACAAGGAAGGGAGAGAAGTTCTTATCCCTAATGCAGCTAGTCCCTAGGGTTTGACCACACAGTCTAAGCTAATTCCGATTGGCTATTTTGAAGAGAGCAGGGGTATGAGACAGAGTGGGGGGTGGTGAGCAGTTTTGGTGGGAAGGACGGCTACAGAGCAGGTGACTAGGATGACCAAGGACTCTAAATATGTGAGTACTGGGGTTAGGAGGGGGTTGTTTACTGAAACTAGGGGCAAGGAGGCATATAGAACAAGGAAGCCAAACTTTAAAATGGAGAACATAGGACAGGGGAGCTGAACATACCGACATATTGGTTCTTTGAAGAGGCAGTCAGAACTCATTATACTTAACAATTTTTCTCTTCTTGAATTTTAAAGGAAGTTAACAGGATAAACTTTGAAGAGGAATTTATTGTATCCTACAGACAGGGTCAGGTCTGAAGAGGTGCTCTGGCCACAGTATGCCATAGCTGTGTTGGGCAGTGGGGAACACTTCTTGGGGACCATACCATCCAGTCTCCCTGGTTCCAGCAGGGGAAATGTGCAGCCTGGAGCTACAGAGATAGATGCCACCCTTCCCCCACCCAGGGAGCTTAGTGTGTTAGGTAGTTGTGAGTCCCAGTGCTGACTGCTGCCCCCCTCCCAAAAAGCTCAATTGGCTTAGGCAGCAGATAGCCACAGCTGTGGTGCTACTTGCCCCTTTCCCCTGGGAGCTCTTCATGCTTAGGCAGATTCTAGCTGAGAGGCTGTTGAGAATCTGAGCCACTCCAGGGTTGGGACCCTAGGCCCTGGTGGCATGGGTTTGAGAGTGGGATCTTCTGATCCATGCACTGCACAGTTTCATGGGTAAACACAGTTTCCCCGACTGGGTAGCACACTCAACTCACTGCCTCCCTTGGCTGGGGCATGGGGACTCCTCTGCTTCATGTGACTCTCAGGTAGGTCACAGCACCACACTGCTCTTCCTTCCTCTCCATGGATCACATCTATCATCCAGTTAGTTCTGATGAGAGAACCTGGATACCTTGGTTGCTGGTGAAGGATTCACATGCTAGTTATGGTTCTTTCAGATGGGAGCCTTTGATTGCCACTGTTTCTAGTAGGCTATCTTGGCCCTGCACCGCATGGTCTTTTTTTTCAATGTGATTAAACTACGTTAAGATTTGTGAGAATACAAGCAGTAAAAATTCATATTCAACATTTATTAGGACCCTCCTCAGGAACTGCTCCAGATACCCTCCCACACACTGGTTCACCAAACCTCACAAAAACCCTGTGAATAAGGTATCATGATCTCTATTTTACACATGAGGAAACTCACAGTTGCTGAGTAACTTGCTCAAGTGCACGCAAGTTGGCTACTGGTCAGTTCACGGCTTAATCCAGGCTACACACTATAGGGCTTGTGTTCTTTCTCCTGACCCGCAACACTGATTCTAACTTTTTGCTTTTTCTTCCTCATGCAATCATCTTTGTGCATGCATATTTCAATGTATATTGGACCTCCATTTGATTAATATATAAGTGAATGTCTTGTGAAGATACTTTCACATTCAGGATTGCAAGGACCCTGTTCCCTGGAATGCAGCATGGCAAGAAAGAGTTCATATACTTCTCCAAGCCAACTCAGGCATTAAGAAAAACTTGACCCAATAAGCACAAGTGTAATTTGAATGACATTTCAACTCTAGGATATTTTGGGAATTTCAGCATCATTACTGTTACTGTAACAAAAGTGCTAAGAAAGTACCAATGAGTCTCTGAAGCTGATCCTAGATAAACCACCACTACATAAAAATGATTAACTTACCCAATCATATTAGAAGTTAAATTATTTTTAAAGATAGCAATAAAAGTTTATTTGAAAATAAACATTATGTCTTTTTAAGTGATACTCTATGATGTGACATCCTACTTGTTCACTCATCTAAATACAGAAAATTGTTCTCCTTCGATCTGCATTGGCATGACCTTTAAATGCCTCAGGTGCACACGTATGTCCTAAGGTCAGCTGATGTCATGATTCTAACACTAAGTTGCTTCAAAATACTCATACATATCTGATGAGTCTTCAAAACTCACAGTGAAATTCTTTTCAGTATAAATGACACTAACGTAACTTTTTAAAAATTTCAACCATTTGAATGGAATAGTGACACTCCCTATATACTGAGCACCCAGAATATTCTACATTTACATTTTTGATTAAAAAATCAAGTTACTATAAACTTTTGCATAAAATGTTCAATGGAAGTGAAGATAAAGTATATAGACATATATTAGAACCCTAAATAAAGTAAAAAATAGATTAACCAAACATAATTTAGAAAGTACTACCCAGCTCAAATGAAACCAAAAAGTGTATATGCTTTCTCAGAGAAATTAATGAAATGTTAAGGAATAGCAACCTTCGTTTGGACAGCAGTTAAAATAAACGTTGTGAGAAAAATCCCTAATTATTTTTCAGTTAATTCCTATGTACTTATAAAAATTATCAACCAGGACCACCCTATTGTCTTTTTCCATATTACTATAACTATATTATTATATAGTATTACTAGGAGGTCTTAGAGACCAGCAAACTTTAAAATACAGGAGAAAATTTTAGAATAATTATTTACAAATATATTTCAGCAGCCCTTCTCTAACAATTCCAAAGCTATGAAAAATAACAAAAGTTACAGAATTACAGGGAACACATGTTAGAGATAATTTAGAAAAAAAAATGAAAGAAAAGGACTATTCCCATAAAAGTTACACAGTATGTTGGAAAGTTCACGAGTCATATGAACTAAATTTGAGTTCTGCCAGTAATTACTGTGACTTGATGTAGGCTTTGGTTCCTCACAGGTAAAAAGAGGATGTGGCGTGTGAAAGGGGCTGGGTACAGAAAGCAGTTTTAACATTGTATGGTAGTAACAGTCATTTACAGTTTCAAGATTAAAAAGAATAAAATCATCCCTACCTGTCCTTAGACATGGAAGTAAATATCTAATTGTGAACTGGGGCTGGAAAAGGAAATTCACTGGTAAAACAAATACTGAGGGTGTCATCTCCAAAGGTATGTAGGCTCAGAATCCTACGGGGGCATCCCAGCATTTCTGCTGTCAGCCTTCTTTGATACCCCTCACCAGAGGACTCTCGCCACTGAAGGGACACAAGGAGAGTGCACAACTGAAGAGGCACAAATGTGAAGCCTGGTTCTGGAGGAAAGTCAACTACAAGGGCTATCACAGCATCCTGAGACCCAGATACTTGCTGTGTTTGGGCAGAGACAGCTACATGCACCTCATCTGTTCCACTCTTCCAAATTGAACAATTTCTTTTCACTCTTAATTTTAAGTGATTCATGCTAGAGAGGAAGTCTCCCGCAAATGGGCCATAGAAGAGCCATTAGATACATGGGGTCACCTCAGGCTGAAGGAGAAACTGGAGGTCCAGGGCCCTGTGGGGGACTCCAACAGGCACTGGTGGAGCCAAGGAATGAAGGTTCCTCAAGATGGTCTGTGGGATCCTGAGGCTTACAGAATAATTTGGACTCTGGATGGGATAGCTCTATGGTCTGAATGTTTGTGCCCTTCCAAAATTCATGTTCGAATTCTATCATTCATATGTTCAATTACTCTCACCTCAAGGTGATAGAGGGAGAGGCTTTTGGGAAGTAACTGAATCATAAAGGAGAGAGCAGAGTTATCCTGAATGAGATAGTGACCTTATAAAAGAGAAAGTTCTGTTGCCCTTCCTACCATGTGAGGATGCAACTACCATGTGCCACCTATGAACCACAATGTGAGCTCTCACCAGACCCCAAATCTGAGGGCATCTTGATAGTGGATTTCCCGGTCTCCACAACTGTGAGAAATAAATTTTTGTTCCTTATAAGCCACTCCATCTATAGTATTTTGTTATAGCAGTCCAAACAGACTAAGATGAATGGGCTATACTGACTTATAACAATTCAGTGCTAATGACCTTCCAGAGGATATTGTCAAAATATTTTTAAAAATTATTTATTTATTTATTTATTTGAGACAGAGTCTTGCTCTGTTGCCAGGTGCCATACTTGAGTGCAGTGGCGCGATCTCAGCTCACTGCAACCTCCACCTCCTGGGTTCAAGCAATTCTCCTGCCTTGGCCTCCCAAGTAGCTGGGACTACAGGTGCACACTACCACACCCAGATAATTTTTGTATTTTAGTAGAGACAGAGTTTCACCATGTTGGCCAGTATGGTCTCGATCTCTTGAACTCGTGATCCGCCTGCCTCAGCCTCCCAAAGTGCTGGGATTACAGGCATGAGCCACCACACCTAGCCTGTCGAAATTTTTTTTAAATGAATTTACATAAAATGTTTTCAGCATTTCAATTGCATAGAGTATATACAGTAAACAGATCAAGGGCCACCTCCTTAAGCGATGAGAAAACTGAAGCCCCAAGAGTTTATGAAACATTCTCAGAATCCTAATTTTCTGGCCTCACTCAACAGCATGTACTTCTACAGCACACAGAATGGCCCTAAATACACTCCCCAGAGATACTGGTTTTCTTCATCATCTTATACTCCTCAGATACCACTGAGATATCAAGAAAAATCTTGGTCAAATTATCTGAGCTCCCACCACTACATATACATTTCAATGTGATCCTCATAATAAAAGGTAAGTCCCAATTTTTCAGAAATACAAGACTTACACACTCTCGGGTCTTATGCTGTTAAGACTTAAATCACTGATATTAATGGTACAAGGCTTTTAGAAAGATGTAAAACGCCTAAGCTCAAGAGGTTCAATATTTTAATAAATGGTAGTAATAATACAAGTGTACATTTATAATTTATCGAAACATTGACCCCTACAATTACCATAAGACAGAACTAAAACCTCCCAGTATCATTAAGAAGCCTTTGGTGACAGACACAGACATACTGAATTTAAAAAATTAAAACACTATTAAAGAGAACATAAGGGCTATCTTCCAGAAATTATTGTGTCTGTCAAAAAAGCTGGATGGTCCTCAGGGTAATTTTTTCCTAAAGCCAGAATATAGCCCTCCACAGTTGGATAAAACATATTGCTGCATATTAAAATATTACCAATATGAATTCTGATAATTTACACATTTTTACTGAGAGAAAGCTTTTCTTTGATGACAGAAGTCTGGATTTAAGGTGAGTTCTGTAGAAATGACATGAGGATGGCCATGTGCCTCAGCTAGTGGCTCAGAGCCTCAACTGAGTCAGACAGGACAGGGTATGGGTCCTGGTACGACAGCACACCAGCTCTATGACACTGGGGACAGTACTAAACTTTGAGCTTCAGTGTCCCCCAGTAAAACAGAGGCAATAATTGTACCTTCCCAATAAGCAAGGTCCTGGGTGTTATAAACAGTACCTGTCATAATTACATCATTTCCATCTATCAGTTGATTTGTTTCACCCAACAACCCTAAAATAAGAAACTATAATACAACTTTGATGGTTGTGGAAATGGGAGCATTGAGAGGTTAAATAATTTCTCCAAGGATACTCATGGTGTAACTTTACTCACAATCTTCAGTAAATGTGTGTAAGCAGAACCCAGCAAAGAGAAGCTAGTGCCCCAAAATGTAAGCTAGAGATAGGTTCTCAAGGCATGCCTCACATAATAGCTGGAGCTAAATATCCACCACGTACATACTGAACATGAGTGATGGAACTGTGGTTGACTCTTTTTACAACTTAAATTGTATAAGGATTCAGACTGACTGGAAGGTCAATGGATCTGATTTACTGAATTACTGTTTACTTAACAGGGAGACAGTTTACTATTTTTATACCTACAAACTCTATTTACTGTGCAAAAATAGTATCAGAGCAGACTAATCGTCTCAACATGCTTTTCTAAGCACTTAAATTACTTCAAGGCCGGGAAGTAAAGCAGGCTCAGGGGAAAAAACCCATTGTTATTCTGTAACTTTTTTTCTACCTCAGGAATAAAACATAGCTATAATGCTATCAATTTATAAGCAGTTTATTTTTCAATATAAATAGTGGAATGCACACTCTATGCTTAAGGTCTTGGGGTGTTTGATTTTTGTTGTATTTTTCATCTTTAACTGCCTTCCATAGGAACTGTTGCTTTTTATAAGAAATATGTTAGTGATTCAAAGTTGAGAGGCTATTGAGTTATATTACTGAACACTAAAGGTCTATGCATAATTGCTCTAAAATATTGGCTGATACAAGCAAAATTATACTCACTATAATGAAGAGAAATACTGAAGATAATATATGTATGGAAGAGATAGATCTGTCTATTTCTTCCCAGGGAATCATAAATATCATGAAGGCTTTATGAAGCTGTGTTTAGCCGTACTTCCTCAATTTAGATTCTAGAGTGTTACTGTGTTTGTGAATTGAATGCAGTTTAAATTATTTATAATTTTTACATACACAAATTTGTTTAAAATAATTTGATAATAACTATGATTATTGTAATGTTAGATAACAAAATATATAAGAAAATAAAATTTCTTTATATTGATCTTACCATTTTCTTAATAACATTAAATTCCATACTACCTAGCTCAAATACCATCTTCATGACTTACTTATGGTGTGACCTTGAGCATGTTACTTAAAATTTACTGGCCTTGCCTGGGAGCGGTGGCTCACACCTGTAATCCCCAGCACTTTGGGAGGCTGAGGCAGGTGGGTCACGAGGTCAGGAGTTTGAGACCAGCCTGGCCAATATGGTGAAATCCCGCCTCTACTAAAAATACAAAAAATAGCTGAGTGTGGTGGCGTGCACCAGCAGTTCCAGCTGCTTGGGAGGCTAAAGCAGAAGAATCGCTTGAACCCTGGAGGCGGAGGTTGCAGTGAGCTGAGATCGTGTCACTGCACTCCAGCCTGGGCAACAGAGTGAGATTCCATCTTGAAAAAAAAAAATTACTGGCTCCAGTTTTCTCATACATGAAGCGGGGACACAAACAGGATGAATCTCACAGTGTTAGTAAAAGAATAATTCAACACATATATAGTACTTAAGTGGAGAGATGGGTCCCAGTCCTCGTTCTCCTCTCTCTTGCCTGTCTTCTCTAGTTTTCCTAAATAGGTTCATAGAGACATAGCTTAAAGATCTCTTTCCCTTCATCCCATGAGGGCTATGAGGACTGGAATTGAGTCTTTATCTTACCTATTTTTAACAAAATATCTGGTACATAGCAGCTTTTTGAAAAAATATAGAATTCTACTAAACTCTCCAAATGGCCCCAGAAACACTTCGTGTGGTTCAAAAGAGAGGGGATCACAAACTGTCTCACAAGGAGACTCACTAGGTAGTTTATCAGAGAGGGGAGGGAGACCCTTCCTAGGAAAATCTGAATTGGGGTCCTGAAATTGACATGTCCTCTTTTGTGATCGCATTTAATTTTGTTGTGGTTGTTTTTAACCATGTCTCTCACTTGGAGTGTCCCACAGAAGCAGCACTGCAAATTGGCAACAAGGGTTAGCTTTCTTCCCTTTGCCCCTCCAGACCCACTCCCCGCCCCTCCACCTACTCTCTCCCAGAGCCAGGAGGCTGATCTGTACAAAGGACACCAATGGGTTTCCTAATTCTCCACCTTCCTGTGATATGTGGACCCTGTGAGCCACAGCACCAGGCTACAGGGAGAAAGGAGAGAGGTTATGGTCTTTATTCCCCAGGGTCTTAACCTGTAGGGACACCTCATATTTGCTAAGCTATGTCCCCTTAGGGGGCTTTCTCTTTCTGATTCTGTAAATGCACTTTCTTCTGGGTCCTTTGGACCTGGGGTGGTAACAATTCTATTATTGTTAGCCCCGGTGTGCTTCACTATCCCTTGCAATTTCTTTCTATTCTCCTCAGAGCTTTGCTGACAGGCCCCTTTCTTAAACCTTCTAGAGTTAACCTGGCTTGAGTTTACCATCTGCTTCCTGCTGGAACTTTGACTGACACAGTACAGATGTCCTCAAATAATGCTGTTTCAAACAACGTGGCTCCCTTATAATGTTGATGAGAAAAAAATATTGATTCCTAGCAGGAGTCTGCATGTTCTCCCCATGTCTGTGTGGGTCTTTTCCCAGTCTTCCTGTATCCTAAAGCTGGGCCCATTAGGTGAACTGGCATGTCCATGTGGTTCCTGTCTGAATGAGTGTGTGCCTGAGTCACCCCACTATGGGGTGACCTCCAGTCCAGAGCTGGTTCCTACCTTGTACCTTGAGCTGCCAGGATAGGTTCTGGCCACCCAAGATCCCCAAGATCCTCAACTGGAGTAAGTGAGTAAATAATGATGTTATGAATCTATCTCAAATACATGTATAGCTCACATTTATTTCAATGTTTAATATTAGAAGAGTTTTGTTTTTTATTTAGAAGTTTGGTGATGTTTTTGTGGCCAGAAATATGTCATAGGAACTTAACTCTTATTTCTATCAATTTGTCAATGGTAAAACGGTCTCATTATGTGTTCCGTTACTTAAAGTTTCAGTTTCCACAAATCTATTGATGACATTAGGGGAGGACTTACTGTACTCTGAGCACATAAAGGGAAAACTCTAAAAACAAGTTTCCCATGTTCTCTGGCTCTGCAGCCATTTAGCAACCACTTGTTCTCTTTGATGCCAGGTTGGGCCTCAAAGGCTTCCTCCTCACTCTTGTCAATCTCTCTATGAATTATAAAATGATAAAGGAAAGCTTCTCTATTCATTTCTTTTCCTCTAGGGAATTCTCTTATGAGAAAAGATCTCTACCATAATTTAGGAATAATTTCCTACTTCTTGTTTTTATTTTTTTACTTTGGTTTAGTTTTATGCCTTTTAGAGGTGTTTCATTTGATTATATTCTAGAGCTCATGTTTAGGTTTAACTAATATAATATTATTAGTTAAGGTGATAATATTATCTGCATGTAAAGTGATATCTGTTTCAAAAGGAATTTTGCTCTGTAATATCATAACTGATTTTTGCCGGGGAAGAATGAACTTATAAACATGCCACTACCAAGCTATATAGGGTAAAATATTATTTTCAAAATAATACAGACATAACAGAAATGCTTCTACTTTTGAATACTTTTCACTGTATATTTCTTGCAATTTATTCTAGATGTTATAGTAACCTCAGAACACATTTGGAAAAATCAACAAATATTCATTTACAATGAATTTCTGAGACTTCACTATGGAATCATGGCAATGCACAGTAAATCACTATGTTAACTTTTTACTTCCCTACAGATCTAGTCTTACTGTTAAGCAATATCTTTTTGTTGTTCCAAAACCAACCCTTCCATTTGGTGAGGAGGATTTTCCATTGTAGACTCTATTCCTCCATTATCTGTTTATTTTGGCTTCTAAATGAACTAATATTTAAAAGAAAAGCAAACAATTGAAATATGGAGCTAGAAATCTATAAAGCAAAGTGAAATAAATAAAGGAACTTGCCACAGATACACCTAAAACCAAAACCTTCACAGCAAATTGTCTGCTCCATTTAAAAACATGTATTTTTTTAAACAAGCTTGTGTACTTCTCTAACTTATTTTATTCTTTCTTTTCATTCTGTCTGCCTTTTGTGGACATTATTCTTGATGTTGTACTAAAGAATCAAGAATAATGGAGGTGAATGCTTATATAATACTAAGTCAATTTTGCACTGTCTTCTTCAGGGGGTTGAGTAAGCTGCACTTGGCAAAACTAACTGTGTACTTTGCTCTTTTAAGGAAGGAGGATTAAAAGAGTGAAGATTGAAATATGTTGAATCTTTGGTAGGAAAGTCAGAAATTGGGTTAAATATTTATGTTTTAGGTATATGTGTTTTGGGAAATCGCCCATTTCTCTTTTGCTATGGCCTGGCCCAGTTCATCACACTGATAAATGGCCAAGAGAAGGGTGCTGGTTTCTATGAAGGTTTGGGGACTGGCGGATTGATCAAAACTCTCACAAATGCAGCAATGCATTTCAAGATTGAGTCAAGTACTGCTTTCCTGATATACCCCTTTTCATCAATTTCTAGCTACATGTCTCCTCACATTTGAAGAAAGTGAGAAGAAACTTACAATTAATGGTATCTTACAATTGCTGTTGTCCACTATGGTTGATATGAAGGTTCCACCAGGTTAGGGTAGGCAACGAGGCTGGTATTTTATCTGTGTATATAAAGGGGCTCACCTGACTTGGAGTGGTGGATGATGTCCATTCCCAGGGACATGTTTCGTGGACATGATAATCTCAACAGTGAAGAAGTAGGAAGTACCAATTGTTCTTCTCACCCAAGGTTGTAGTTGTGGTTGGAAAAACCATTAATTACAGCTGAGAGCACATGCAGAGAGCACCTGAATACCAACTCAAGCTATTCACATACTCCTAACTAAACCTAAGGTTATATAAATGCGCATAAAGACCTTAAAGGGCACAGATAAAGGTTGGAGCAAAATTAAAACAGTCTGAGCTTTAAATGCATTACCTACCTCATATACACAGTCATTGACAGAGGACTTATTCACAAGGTGGTTGAATATGACCTCTTACCACCAAGCTACACAGACATATGAGATGACCCCTAGGAAAACAGACCTAAAAATTAAAGAAAATACTTACAGTAAATACAAAGATATAAGTATTTTCTCTGTCTATATACAAGCTGATCAAAGTATCAGTGGAATCATACTGTAAAGGAGACAGATTTCACAAAAGTAGCTCAGGCAAATTACTAAACAACAAACAAAAAAGCAGAAAAAACAATAATCTTCAGGGAAAAATATCAAATTATAGAACTATTATAATGTGTTAACTAGAACGACCAGTTTTCAACAAACAACTGTGAGATATGCAAATAAAAAGGAAAGTGTGACATATACGCAGTGAAAAAAGTAGTCAGTAGAAACCGTCTCAAATATCCCTGATATTAAGGACTTGAAAGAAGTCATTATTAAGGTAAAAAAAAGAAACCCATTTTTTAAAATGGCAAAAACATATATCAAAAATAAATAGAGACCATCAAGAAGCAACCGAATTTTTTTAAATTACAGTTGAAAATTACAATAACTGAAATAAAAATTCTCCAGAAATCACAATAGCATACTTGAGATGAAAGAAGAAAAAAAAAATCAGTGGAATTAAAGAACGTATTCAATATGAAGAGCCAAGAATAAAGACAAATGAACCGAAGTCTCAGGGACCTGTGGGACATCAAACATAGAGAAATATGTGGGAGTCCCAGAAGAAGAGAAAAAAAGGCAGGAATAGAAAATAGTTTGAAGAAATAACAGCTAAAACTTTCCAAATTTGATGAAAAAATCAATTTATGTATTAAAGAAGCTCAATGAAACACAAGATAGATACAAAGAGATTCACACCTGGACATATCGTAGTAAAACTGTGGAAAGCCAAAGACAGAAAACTCTAAACACAAAGAAAAGCAAGACATCACACACTGCAGAAGATCAGTACAATTAATGGGTGACTTCTCATCAGAAGCAGTGAGGGCTAGAAGGCAGTGGAATGGCATAATGAAAATGCAGAAGGCAATAAAAAAATCTGTTAAACCAACAAAAAAAAAAATCCAGATCCAGTAAAAGTATGCCACAAAACAATGAGAGCAAAATTCTGCAGATAAATACTGAGAGAACTTGCTGCTAGTAGACGAGCCTTAAAATAAACACTACAGAGCATCCCTTCAGGATAAAATGAACTGACATGACAGTGACTTGAATCTATTGAGTGAACTGAATAACATAACCAACTCAGCCTAACTGACATTTAGAGAGCACATCACCTAATGTATGGAGAATATACCTTATACCTTCTCTTGAAGCTTTCATGGAAAATTCTCTGGGATAGAATATATGCTCTGCCATAAATGCTTATATTAGAAAGGTGGTTTATACTCAATAATATAAGTTCTTACAGTAAGAAACAGAAAAAAGACAAATCAAACCCAGCACAAATAGAATTCAGGAAACAAGAACAGAAAGCAATGAAACAGGAAGCAAATGATAGAGAAAATATAACAAAAAAAGTTGTTTTAAAATATAATTAATAAATAATATTTATATCATTTGAAAACTGATTAAGACGAAAGGAGAGAAAACATAAATTATCAGTACCTGTATCAGTAATAGAGGGCATACCATTAGGCATCTTATATGTACCAATAAAATAATAAAAGAATAATCTGCACAACTTTATGCTAACAAAGTCAACAATTTCAATAAAATAGACAATTTCCCTAAAAATATGAATATATCACAACTGCTGCAAGATAAAACAGAAAATCTGAATTATACTATATGAAATAAACTGAATAATAAATTATCAAAGAAAACTGCAGCCCAGATGCCTTCAGTGGTATATTTTGTCAACAATTAATAAAGAAATAATATTCATCTTACACAAACTATTTTTTAAATAGAGGGGGTAGGAATACTTCTCAACTCATTTTATGAGGCTGGCAATACTCTGATACCAAATGCAGACAAACACATTATAAGAAAACTACAGAACAATATCCTTCACGAGAAAACAAACAGAAAAAATTTTTAAATATTAGAAAACTAAACACAGCAATATATAAAAAGGTAATATCAATACATCACGACCAATTTAGGTTATCTGAAGAAGAAAAAGTTACTTTAACATTTGAAAATCAACAGTATAACTCACTGCAGTTACAGAATCAAGGAATAAAATACATATAATCATTTCCAATTACACAGAAAAGACCTGTAATACAATTCAAACCAATTCACAATAAAAATCCTCAAAAAATTATGGCAACATTCTCAGTCTGATAAAGGAGCACTACAAAAAACTTACAGCTAACATGATTCCTTACAGTAAAATATTGAACTAGAGAATTTGCTGCTAGTAGATTTGCCTTATAACAAACACTATAGTGACTTGAATCTATAACTAAATAACATGATCAACCAACTCAACCTAAGATTGGAAACAAACAAACAAAAAATCTGCTCATCACTTTTGTTCAACAACTTATTTTGGAGTAAAATAAGTGAATCTAACAAGGCAAGAAACAGAAATAAAATGTTTAAAGACCTAAAAGGCAAAAGTGAAACTCATTCTAGATGACATGGTTTTGTCTCTAGAAATACTAAGAAACTCACAAAAGAATTATTTGAACTCATAAGTGAATTTAGGAAAATCACAAGGCATGTACGTCAATATAAACATCAATTCTATTTTTATATACTAGCAGTAAAAACTGATACAAGATAATTCCACTTAACATAGCTTACAGAATTTAAAATGCTTAGTAAATAATTTAACAAAAGATATCTAAGACCTCGTTACTGAAATCAACGAAACACTGTTCAGATATCCACATTCATGTATTAGAAGGCTCAATATTATTTGGACATAAATTATTCTAAAATTCAACTTAAGATTTAATGGAATCCCAATCAAGCCCCCAGCAGGCTCTTTTATAGAAATTGATAGATTTTAATATTTATATGGAAAATTAGAAGATTTTGGATAGCCAGAATAAACTGGCAGGAAAAACAGAGTTGAAGGACTTACACTATCTAATCTCAAGACTTACTATAAAGCTACAGTAATCAAGGCAGTGTGGTACTGGAGTAAGGATAGACCAAGTAACCAATGGAACAGGATTGAGTCTAGAAATAGAATTCACACATATACAGTGAACTGATTTTCAACAAAGCTGTCAAAGCAATTCAATGGGGGAAAAGAAAGTCTTTTAAAGAAATGGCACATGGACAACCAGATAAATGTACAGAAAATCAATTTCAACCTTTTGTCTTATACCACATGCAAAAATCCACTCAAACTGGATTGAAGACTTAAACCTAACAGCTAAAATTGTATAGTTTCTAGAAGCAAACATAAGAAAATAATTGCTACTTTGAAATAGGAAAAGATTTCTTTGCAGTAAAAAGCACTACATTTTGAAAAAAATGATAAGTTAGTCACCAACATCAAAACAACTTCTCAAAAATGACATCATTTAGGAAATAAAAGGGATATGTACCAGACTGTGAGAAAATATTAGTATGTATATATGACAAAGGACTCATACCCAGAATATATGAACAATCCTACCAATCAATAAAAAAAAGACAAATGACCCAATTAATGAATCATGATTAGTTCCAATGTGAGTACCTGTATGTTTCAGTTGAAAGTGCTGTATTTCCTTGCCTCTTTCATTCCTCTCCATGAGAACCATGCACCCTAGCTGCTTCTAGTAGGCCATCTTGGGATATGTGAAAATACTGACATGACTCTGGACAGGGAAGCTAACCAGACTGAACTGTTATCCTTTGGGGGCACAGTATGAATGTTTATTTTGAACAAAGGATAGCCTCACTACTTTGCAAACACATTATTACAGTTTGAAGTTCAAATAGGATCTAGTTATTCATTCAAAAATTAATTTTTAAATACCACTGTGCCTGGATACTATTTGATGAGAATGGTTAACTTTATTTAAGTTGTATAAAATAACTTCCATTATTTTGTAATATAGAGTGCTTATTTTTTAAAAATAAGTCAAAGATTTTAAGATACACCTCACAAAAAAGATATATAAATGGCAAATACGCACAAAAAGATGCCCAATTTCATACTCTTCAGAGAGAAGCAAATTAAAGCCTCAATGAGATATCACTTCATACTAGAAAACCAACAACACCAAATAATATAAAATGTCTGAATCACACATATATTGCTTATGGGAGTGTAAAATGGTACAACCAGTTTTAGAAATGGACAGTTTATAAAGTAAAACATCTAGCTACCCTTGGAGCTAGCAATTCCACTCCTAGGTATTTAATTAACAAGTGAAAAAATATAGACTCTCTAAAAATGTTCAGAGCATCTTAGTTCATAGAGAAAATACTGGAGACAACCTAAATGTCCATCAAAAAGATAACATGTAAACAATGTGTGGTGTGTTCATGAAACAGAACAGCACAATATTCACCAATCAAAACAAATTGTGGAGAAGAATGAACTACTGATACACACAATAATAATAAATCTTCAAATCCTTATGCTAAGTGGCAGGACCCATTGTAAAAGGTATCTATGGTATGATTCCAATTCAATGAAGTTCTAAACCAAACAATTCTCAATGGTGACAGAAATCAGGAGTGGTGCTTTTATAGGATGGAGAATGACAGGTGAAGGGCACATGGATAGATCTCTGGCTTTATTAGGGTGTGGTTACACAAATGAATACGTTGTCAAAACTCAAGGTATATACTTAAGGTGTACTTCATTGCATATAAATCTTATCTCATAAAAAGATTGTTAGTAAGATTGTGGACTAAGCTTCCATTTTTTTACTTTAACATTTTAGACATCAGTTTTGCATTGCTCTCTAATTAAAAGTACAACCGACCATTTAGCAGCATGATAGAAGACAAGCATCCGGATGTCCTGAATCAAGCCAAATGTTGATTACGGTCATTTTCAATATGTTCCATTTTTATTTAAAAAACACTTATTTGTGGGTGGAGAGATCCAAGATGGCCGATTAACAACAGCTCAGGATTGTAGCTCCCAGTGAAAGGGCAGAGAGCGAGTGGACACCGCAATTTCAGACAAATTTCTGTCACCCACAAACTGGGAGATATGTAGCAGAGGAGCCACACGGGTCGCCAGCGCAACTCTTTTGGCCGGCATGGCTGTTTTGCTCATGCCCTGGCGCAGCGCGGTGCTTCTCAGTGCGGAGTATACAGGACTGGGTGCCCTTTGAGTCGGGCTTGGTTCCACACAAGGAGAAGAGCAATTGGAAGCGCTGAGGACTGAGAGTTTCACAGTAAGCACAGCTAAACCCGGGAAGGCCTAGCTCTGTGGGGAAGGGGCATCCGCCAAAGGAAAACTAAGAAACAGAAAAAACTTCATCACCAACAAGCTGGATGTCCACTCAGACCCAATCTGAAAGTCAGTAATTACAAAGACGACAGGTGGATAAATCCATAAACATGGGAAGAAACCAGTGCAAAAAGGCTGAGAACACCCAAAATCAGAATGCCTCTCCTCCTACAGGGGATCGTGACTCCTCATCAGCAAGAGAACAAGGCCTGACAGAGAATGAGTGCGATGAACGGACAGAATCAGGCTTCAGAAGGTGGATAATAAGTAACTTATCTGAGCTAAAAGAACATGTACTAACCCAATGCAAAGAAACTAAGAACCTTGAAAGAAGATTTAACGAAATGCTAATGAGAATGGACAACTTAGGGAGGAATATAAATGAAATGATGGAGCTGAAAAACACAACACGAGAACTTCGCGAAGCATGCACAAGTTTCAACAGCTGAATTGACCAAGCAGAAGAAAGGATATCAGAGGTCGAAGATCAACTAAATGAAATAAAACGAGAAGGCAAGATTAGAGAAAAAAGGGTAAAAAGGAATGAACAAAGTCTCCAAGAAATATGGGACTATGTGAAAAGACCTAATCTACGTTTGATAGGTGTACCTGAATGTGATGAAGAGAA